>PVJS01001627.1:0-19967 GCA_004027185.1 Glis glis
AGAGAGAGAGAGAGAGAGAGAGAGAGAGAGAGAGACAGGGAGAGAGAGAGAGCGAGAGAGCTGAGGCTGGCCACGAACCCGGATCCTCCGGTCTCTGCCTCCCAAAGTACTGGGATTACAAGCGTGCGCCACCACGCCCGGCTGACTTACCTGTATTTTTCTAATTCAGTCCTTCCAGCCATGTATGGAAGCTATTATTAACCCCATTTTCCAGAGGAAGAGATTGAGACTTCAGTGGCAAAGTTCGCAGACAAGTTCGCCCAGGGTGTCAAGGATAGTGCCGGAATTTGAACCCAGCTTCCAAATCCAAGTTTAATGCCCATATGTTACCAATGTACCTCGTCCTGCTCCCTTGGAAGGACTGGGAGGGCTTCTCAGAGGAGGTGCCCTGTCTCATCTGGACCTTGGAGGAAGGATGGGGTTCCACTAGGAAGGTGATGGGAGCCAGCATGCACGGAGGGAAAAGAGAACCAAGAGTAGAAGGGAGTCCAAATGCAGTTGTGCGGGGGCAGGGTGGGGTTGGGGGAATGCATGGGGTGCCCATGGTCAGCCAGTCTGGTTGGAATATGAGGTGCTGGAATAGGGGAGCCAAGATGAGGGAGGGCTTTGGAAGAGATGTGTGATGTGAAATGTTACCAGTTGTACCCCTGGGGATGTTAATAAGCCTCCCTCTGGGCGCTGGGAGGAGACGTGGGCTTGGGCAGCCAGGTGGACTCCTTGACCCAGGAGGCAGCCCAGCCGTGGGAGTGGGGTGCGGGGAGGAGAGTGGGGTCAGAACCCAGGGAAGGGGGTGAGAGGTGTGGGCCAGGGCCACTTCAGAGGTAGAAAGCAAGGCTTTCAGGGAGGGTGGGATTTCAGGGCCGGGGACATAAGAGGAGTCGCTGGGGTCGAGCCAGGCCTAGGGACGGAGAGCCGGTCAGTGCGGCTGGGTACGGGGTGGCACTGGCACAGACCGGGGTGCACCTGCCATGTGTGGGGCCTGGGTGGGGAGCACCCGGAGGCCTTGCCCCTCAGAATGAGAAGTCCATATGGGGGAAGAAGGCTGAATCTGAGGTTGGTGGGTGGTCCTTACCACCTGCAGCACCACCCAGCCTCTGACAGAGGATCTGGAATGTTCTACCTCCTCATGCTGTCCACTGTGAGCCGCTCATCTTGGGAACTCTGCCACGAGTAGTAGCCAGTGAGGAACTTCCAGGCTTCTGTCCTCACGAAGGGGTGCAGGCCCTGGGGGTGGGAGGCAGGTCACAGTCCTCTGACGCTTGCCAAAAGCCTCTGCTGACGCCAAGACTGCCCCCCCATCTGCACCCCCAGTTCCGGAGCAAGGCCAAGGGTAGCCTGGGACCCTACCCTTTCCAGGATGTTAATGCAGATGAAGTCCCGCGACTTGGCCAAGTGTCCGTTCTCATCGAAGAAGCTATCCCATTCCGTCTTGTCAATGGGAGGTTTCCTCTTCGCCTGGGAAGGACACCCGTTCAGCCCTCTGTTAGGGGACTTTGGCTTTTCTTTTAATTTCAAGTGATTTTTAAATGATATGCTCTGGACTTTGCAATAGGAATCAAAGCTCACAGCTTCTGACTCATGAGGAAATTACTGAAAATAAGTAGAAAAAAAATCCTGTATGCACAATAATTTTCATTGCACATTACTTACCAAAATGAAAAACGCAAGCACTGTAAATGTGTTACAATAAGGGAATAGTTAAGTAAACTGTGGTTTATATACTCAACAGAATATTGCAAGGCATATAAATAGATGTTTACAAGGAATGAATAATAATCTGGAAAAATACAAATGTTAACAGAAAAAAGCAGAATACAAAATTAGGTAGTCAGTATCTTCCCTATGTACTGTACTCTATAGTACTACTATAGTATTCATAGCACTTCCTGTCTATGGATTCTGTTACAGATTATAAAAATGATATCACATAAACTCTTAGAATTCATTAATCACTATAAAATTAGAAAAAAACTGAAAACATGCCACAAAAATCTCCTCCATTAAAAAGAAGCAATAGCTGGGCACAGCGGTGTATGTCTATAGCCCAGTGACTCACGAGGCTGAGACAGGAGGATCACAAGTTCCAGGCCAGCCTGGGCAACTTAGAGAGACTCTACTCTGTCTCAAAATAAAATTAAAAATAAAAAGGGCTGGGGTTGTAGCTCGGTGGTAAAGCACTCCTGGGTTCAATACCCAGTACCAGAAAAAAAAAAAAACAACCAAAAACAAAAAGAAAAAACCCAACAGTGATAATTTTTACATAATAGGAGTATAAGTAATTTTTCCTTTTTCTTAATACTGTCAAAAATTTCTATAATAATTTGTACTACTTTGATAGTGGAAAAACATAAGATTAACACTAGACACATTTATGTGCTGTTTTATCTTTCCTGGGAATGTAAAACAGTTCATCACAAGAAGTGGCTTCTAGTTTAGGTGTGTGTGTGTGTGTGTGTGTGTGTGTGTGTGCGCGCGCGCGCGTGTGTGTGTGTGTGTGTGTGTCTACATGGCATGTGCACACACACACATGAATACATGTACTTACGTGTGAGTGTGTATTTGGAGGGGAGTTAATGTACTATATGTGAAGCAATTGGAAGTGCTTATAACATAATAACGAGGAGTGAGGGGCCCTGCTGGATGAGGGAAAGCTCCCTCTGTTCTCATGGAGGAGAAGCGTATCTTGAAATGCACACTCAGACGCAGATGCACTGGTGGACAGAGCTCAGCAGCTGACTAGACATGTCTGATATTCACACTCTCGACTTCCCCTAATACCTGAATATGTACACACACGTGTGATTCAAAATTAAATGTGCATACAAATCATGTAAGGGTCTTTTTTTTTTAAATGTGGAACTGGGGATTGAACCCAGGGACATTCTATCTCTGAGTTATACCCCCAGCCCTATTTTATTTTATTTTATATTTTATTTTGTGTGTGGTACTGGGGATGGAACCCAAGGGCATTCTACCTCCAAGCTACACCCCCAGCCCTATTTTATTATTTTGAAACAGGGTCTCACTAAGTTACGTAGGGCCTCACTAAGTAGCTGAGGCTGGATGCGAACCCAGGTCCTCCTGTCTCAGCCTCCAAAGTACTGGGATTACAAGCGTGCACCACCATACCCGGCTGTCTATTTTCTTTTTAATTTTGAAACAGGGTCTTGCTATGTTGATGAGAGTCTCATTGCTTGCTGAGGCTGTCCTTGAACCTGCGATCCTCCTGTCTAAACCTCCCAAGTACTGGGATTACAGGCATGCACCACCATGCCCAGCTAAGGGTCTTCTTAATTGCAGATTCTGATTGAGAAAGTCTGGGGTGTGGCCTAAGATGGTGCTTCTCTGATAAATTCCCAGGTGTTTGGTGAGGATGCTGGTTCATGGGCCATGAGAGGAATACGATATTAGAAGGCAAAACAGCACAGGAAACTAAAGATGAGAGCCAATGGGCCCCAGATAGGGATAAACCCATTAACCGTGTGTTTCATGGGGTTGGATCGAGAATCACATTCTTTTTTTTTTTTTTTTGGTAGTACCGGGGATTGAACCCAGGGATATTCTACCTCTGAGCTATACCCCCAGCCATATTTTATTCTTTTATTTTGAAACAGGGTCTCGCTAAGTTGCAGAAGGCCTCACTAAGTTTCTGAGGCTGGCCGTGAACCTGACATCCTCCTGTTTCAGCCTCTCAAATACTAGGATTACAAGCATGCGCCACTATGTCCAGCTGAGAATCACATTCTTTAATAACTCATAGGTCCTCTATCTTCTGAATCAAGATAGGACAGAGGGGGCCAAGAAGGTACAAAGAATTTTGACATTGGCCTACCCTTGGGAAACAGGTTCCTAACGCCCCCACGGCACAGATATTGTCCCTGTCATCAGTGGTCATCTACACACTTGAAGAGTCACTGGCTTGTGAGCTGGACTTCATAGCCCACTGCCTGGCTCTAAATATAGCTGTGTGACTGCTGGCAAGCTGCTGAGTCTCTGTGCCTCAATGTTCTTATTTACAAAATGAGGATAACAGCATCATCCACCTCATAGGCTTGTGATGAGAAGGTCCATAAATAAGGCATGTAGAACAGTCACTGAACACAATAAGTGCTGTGTGACAGCTTATTCAATCATTACCAGCCCTTGCTAAGTTTAGAGAACTGAAGAAAGATATACAAAAATTCAAATCCAGGCCTGGTGATAATCGGCAATAAAGCAATAGCATTTAAAACTCAGGGAATGAGGTGCCCATTTTGCAATTTTTATGTATCACTCTCATTATCGCTCTGATTAATGAGATTTGAGATTGGTTGTGGTCATTACAATTAGTTATTGTGATTTTGAAAAAATATTGTGTGGAGAATTTTTATGACTGAGGCTGACTTCTAAGGAATAAATATAAATCTTATTAACTGGGCTGGGAACCACTTACAAAAGCACTACTGCCACCTGGTGGAAGCATACCAAAATTGTTGGCAAAAAGCACCAAAGAAAATTTACTGGCATTTTCAGGAATAAACTTGTGAACCTAAAACTATAGCTAGAGTCGAGCTATAGTTTGGATGTGTCAAGCTAAAGTGACACATCTGGGGAGAAAGTAACACTGGTTTGGAGATAAGGCGAAAAGGAATGGCGGCGATGTGTTAAGACCAGTGGCCCCTGTTCCACCCAACGGGAAAAGGGCCCAGAGCAAACCAGAGGTTGGGGAAGGAGGACTCAGAGCTGATGAAGAACACACCAGGATGAAGGAGGCTGACTGCCTGGCAGAGAGGCTGTTTTCAGGAGAGAGGGTGGTCATGGCCCCGGCTTAGCTGTCTTCAGGGCAGCCTCGGCGCAGAACTCACTGGCAGCCCTAGTGAGGCTTAATTAGCAGGGGAAGGTGACCTTCCTTTTAGAAGATGAGTTGCATTCCCAAAAGGAACTGGGCCTCTCCTGACCTCCCCCACTGGAATAGCGCCGGCCGGCTGTGTGTCACAAGGCCTCTGGAACCCTCGTCACAATGATCCTGGAACACGGAAGTGCTCGCCTTTGAGGTGAGACACACACAGGAGCCAAGGGACGAAACTACTGGTCACCCACACAGAAAAGCTGCCGTGCATGTGGCACCGCAAGGGGTTCAGAGAACACGGGGATCGTGTGGGCTGGGCTGGGCATGGTGGCTTCCTAGAAGTGGGCCCGGAGGCCTCTCCCCTTAGCTCTGGCTCTCCCTCTGGGCTTCCTTGGCTTCTTATTTCACCAGACAAGTCTGGAGAATATCTAGAACCTGACTTTCAGGTTTTGGAGGTCCGCTTTCAAAGATTCAGAATCAGTATGCCTGGGCTGGGGGCCTGCGAATGTACTTTGAGAAATCTCCTCGGGTGACTCAGATTTAGTATTTGAATGGTAGCTTCTGGGGGTAGAGACTAGTTTTCCTTACCTAGTATCCAGAACACCGAATCTTGGTCGATTTAAGACAGTTGGCCTCAGAGCCAGCTGAATGACTGATTTAATTGAATGAGAATAAGTGATGCTCTCTTGGATCTCATCTCGCTTCCCTGTGTGCATGTCAGAGATTTATGCATGCCCCATCTCCCTTCTTACCCTGTGTTCCTTGAGGCCAGGGCCAATGTCAGATTCTTTTGTGCTTGTCCCTCCCAGAGCCGGTCCTGCCACCGCCTGGCACTTGATACGTGCCTATACCTATATCTATATAATTTTGGGGGGATGCTGGGATTGAACCCAGGGACATTCGAACACCGAGCTACACCTCCAGCCTTTTTATTTTGAAACAGGGTCTTGCTAAGTTGCAAAGGCTGGCCTCAAACCTGTGATCCTCCTGTCTCAGTCTCTCAAATACTGGGATTATAGTTATGCACCACCATGCCCCCTGAAGGTGCCCGTATGTGTTGAATGGATCCAAGGACTTGGCTCCTTTGGGCTCCAGCACCACTGCTCTCCACCATAAGCATCGCTCACACTTCCACTCAGGTCCCATCTGGCTGGGAAGCATCCTTAGTCATTAGCAGATGATAGTAATGAGACAAACCAAATTGGAATCAGGAGCTCGAAGCTGAAATTTGGACCCTGACCTCATCCCCCTCTTTCTGAACCATAGATTCCCCAGCCATGAAATCAGAATACAGTCAACCTCTGGCTTTTGCATCCTTATTAACAGAATGAATCAGCATCCACATGGAAGTCTTCAGTGGACACAATTTACTGTCTCATCCAGTGGTACTGGCATGCAGAAGGTCTTTTAAATTACAGCGGCTTATTATCACCCCTCTCCCCATGGCCCCATCCCAATTCAGGGAGGTGCGCAGTGCAGCAGCGCAGCATCGAGTCGGGAAGGGGTGGAGTAAATGGGACTCCTTCCACATCAGGATGGTTTCCTTCTGAGGGCTGCGAGAAGTTTCCAAGGCCTAAACGTCTGGAGCAGGAGACAGGGTGTGGGCGTTCTTTACTGTTTGGGATGACCGATGCCTCTGTTCCTCTACATTAGCGATGGAGACAATAGAGAATTAGCTGGAAATTTCCCTGGGAAGATGAGAAGCGGGCAGGGAGCTGGAAAAATCTAAGTGCTAAGTACAACATGGCTTCTAAAATAAATGTGGCAAGCGTGGTGTGGTGACACACGCCTGTAATCCCAGTAGTTGGAAAGCTAAGACAGTAGGATTACAGGTTGGAGGCCAGCCTCGGCAACTTAGTGAGACCCTATTTCAAAATAAAAAGGGGTTGAGGGTATAGCTGGGAGATAGAATGCCCCATGGGTTCAGACCCCAGTACCAAAAATAAATGAATAAATAAATAAAATGAATGTGGTGGATGTATATCATCTACTGAACTTCCTTTAACCTCTGGCTCCCAATGTACAGGTCCTAACTCTTCCCCAATTATCCAGCGCAGTTTAGTCATATTACAAAAGCCTCATAGAAAACATTTGGAGGCTTAATATCCAAACAGAATCGCAGGAGCTACACTGAAGCAAATAGAGTCTGATCTGTCCCCCAGGCCCCCCCTTTTTAAAAGGGATTTACATGTGTCCATTTATTTTTCCAGGGCTAAATGGTCCTTACATAATCGCTCAAGGGCTTTAGAGGCCTGTGTATTACTTTTCTTTTATGCATCCCTCCTCTCTGGTGGGAACCCAGCTTTCTGCTTTAAATTTGTGTACATGAGGATTCTTCAGGGCATAAGAAGTCCAGGACTTAAAATGTTGTGCTTGGTATTTGCATTAAAGAAGTCCTGGGCAGAAGAAAACCACCAGGCCCTTCTTTTCTCTGATGAATCTGTCTGTCGATTAGCTGATGAGGTTGTGCTGGTGAGGAGGAAGGGTAGCCTTCGAAGGTGCCTGGGGAGGAGCTCAACTCCTCAGACGTGAGCTACTCATGCAGAGAGAGCTCCTAGGCTCCTAGGCCTGGGGTTCAAGTCTAGACCCTGCTCCACCCCGACTCAACCTCGGTCCCAGCTGCAGGGGGTTGGGGGGCATCTCATGCATGCAGTCTTTCTGCCCCTGCTCAGCCTCATGAGTAGCCTTGGAACAACGCATGGTGGTGCATGCCTATAATCCCAGTACTTGGGAGACTGAGACAGGAGGATTGCAGGTTCAAGACCAGCCTAAGCAGCTTAGTGAGACCCTCAGCAACTTAGCAAGAACCCGTTTCAAAATAAAAAATGTGAAAGGGCTAGGGGTATAGCTTGGTGGTAGAAGTCCCCTGGGTTCAATTCCCAGTACCAGAAAAAAAGTGGCTTTGGGCTTGAACCCTTCCCTACCAAGAGACGAGGAGCCCTCAGCTTGGGCGGGTTTATCACTTACCTGGGAACGCCATTTCCCATTCCAGGCTCATTGTGTGCATCTTTATTCTGCTTAAGCCGTTATGTCATATGGCACCTGGCCAACCCCCCCCCCCCTATCTATCTCTTCCAGGTGGGGAGGGAACAGGGTCCTTCCCCCCAGCACAAGAAGGGTGCCTGCAGACCAGCACCGTGCTGGGCGGGCGGCAGACACAGACCTCTGGCCATGGGGCACGGGCACCCACTATTGAAGTCTATCTTGTTCAGTCTCTTCTCCGTGCGAGCAAAGCATTGTTCATCCAGTGCTCGTGTGAGTGGTGCGTTTCTTGGCGACACCTGCCAAGCCTGGAGTGGGTTGGCACCCGAGACTGCTGCTCCTGGCGGCAGGCATTGTTAATGAGTTTGCTGTCCTCCACACAATGAGACTCCTTCCTGGAGGCGGTAACAGAAGTCATTCGCCTGACACCATCTCTTCCCCTGAGTCTCAGCATCCTCCGATGTGCTGCGGGGGGTGGTAACGCCTCCCAGAACTGAAGGGTGAATGAGGCAGTGTGTGCGGAGAGCCCCGCGTGGGCCAGGAGCACCAAGGCTCCCAGCGCACGGCAGCTGTGGTGCTCCTCAGCATCACCACTCTTACTCCTAGTGCCTGGGACTTGCCCATAAAAACCACCACGAAAGTTTCCTCCTGTGAATAGACTCAAGATACCACCTGCTTCCACAAGGCTTGTAGTAACATTCGTGCCCAAGTTCAGAGATCCCGTGAGCCTGCCAGTTTCTACTTTTCTGTGTGTTTCCAGGAACCTAAGGGACCAGATTTTTATAAAAGCAGGGAAAGCCAGTATTAGAAACTGAGTCGACTCAAGTTTCTTGTCAATGCAACATGACACAACTCTGAAATGCCACGCGACTGCGTCCCTGCCAACAGGTGTCAGCCCCTTCAAAGGATACCTCCGCAGGTCTGCCTAAGTCTGGGGCACTCCAGTTCTCAGTGTGACTCACATGTGCTCTGACTTTATCTCATTGCCAAGTGCCAAAGATCTTTTATGCTAAAGCTGTACTTTTCGCTTTGCCCCTCTTTGTGGGAGGCCAGGCTAAGTTTAGATTGTTGGCATCAGGCTTTCTGCCCTCGCCCCCGCGGAGCGCGGTATTTCTGATGGTGCTGGAGACGGCCACACATCATGTGTCCCCAGCGTGAGGGGGACAGGAGGGCGGGTGCGTGGAGACAGCTCTCTTCTGAGCACTGAGGTAGTACTCTTCAGAGAGATAGCCAGCCCAGCCACCTAGAGTCCCCTGAGCTGCTTGGAGTATCGAGGGCTTAAGGGCTGTGCTGAGGGCTGTCTCCTAGGACTTGGGGAGCCCACCTCCCAGCCAGCTGTTGTGGATGCCAGAGATGACCCTTAGGAGCCTCTCTGGACACAAGGGAGACCCTCAGCCTTGGGCAGCTGAGGCTGAGCCCCTGCGAGCACCCCCACCCCAGCCCGCCCAGTCCTGCTCCCCAGGATGGTCCTTGTGGCTCTCGCTGCCACCTGCCCCAGCCCAAGCTCCTGGAGGAGCACCAAGCAGGTAGCTCTGACCCACTCAGCTCATGCCTTTCCTGCTGCCCCACATCTTCTGTTCACTTGGCTCCCAGAAGCCCCCTCTTGCCTCTGGACATCCCAACCACAGCTGCCCTATATTGAGCTCCTGCTATATACCTCAAGTAAAGTACTTTATGAGTGTGAGTGTCAGCTGTGAACATCCTATGAGTGCAACAGAAGCACTGAGAGGTTAAGTTACTTGCCTGGGATTGCTCAGCGGGTATATAGGGAACCAGGAATCTTCCTACCTCTGCCCAGCTTTGCTACTAGCTGGGCCATCTCTGCATCATGTAGACCTGCCTCCCCTGTCCTGTTGCAGCGGTGCGCATCTACAACCCCTTGCTGGCTCAGGGCCTGTGCTCCTGCGGCCTCGTGGGAAGGGGAGTTGGTGAGAACACCTCTCCAGATCTTAAGATGGTTAGTCCAGGAACGGAGGGTTGGGGTGCAGAAATGCTGCAACCCAGATTGTAACAAGGATGGAAAGAGTGAAATGGAGAGGAAAAAGGACAAGAAATTCCAGCAAACACCAGGGACCGCTAATGGAGAGAAATAACGTGGCTAATTACATCTCTGAAGGCTATCCATTCCAAAATGAATTTTTAATGAAAAATAATGCATTTTCCCTGCAACTTCAGTCTGGAAGAGAAGGAAACGAGAGAACCTCCCAGTGCAGGCAAGAGCAGCAGCGTGCGTCCAGGGGTGCCGGTGACCACTTCGCCTGAGTCCCCTTCCAGCACCCTCATCCCGAGATAGCCCACAAAGCCGGCTCCCACAGAAGCCACAGGAATAAGCCACGGGACCCTCGCATACAAGCAACACGACTCCAGAGATGGCAGGTGCAGACTCCCGCCACCCAAGCTCAGACGCGTTTCTCCCTCAGCTCTGGCGAGGGCCTGGTTCTTTTTCTCAGCTGCCTTTCTTCCATCTATCTAGGAGTTCTAGACCTTAATTCAGGGTCATAAAGTCAAGCTTTTTTTGTGAGATGAAGGCTCATCTCTAATGAGCTAAATGGCTCTGTTTGGTAAGTGTGAGTTGGAGGGAATTTTGGTCCATTCTCTTCTCTTTCTAGCACAACCCATAGATCACAGTGGGGAGAGAAGTATAAAATTTAGAGTCAAAAAGACCTGGGTTCAGATTTCAGTCTTATAACTTATTTGTTATATGACCCAGGGAAAGTCATTTAATTTTCCAGACTCAAAAGCAGGGCACGGTGGCAAACAGTTGTAATCCCAGTACTTGGGAGGCTGAGTCAGGAGGACTGCAGGTTCGAGGCCAGCCTCAGCAACTAGTGAGACCCTGTTTCAAAATAAAATAGGGCTGGGGGTGGAGCTCAGAGGTAGAATGAAGAACCAAAATTAAGTAGAATAGGCCTGTTTTCTAGAAGTCAAGTTTCTATAGCATATTGCCCCCACACCCTGTAGTGCCCCACACTCTGTAGAAACCATAAAGTATGCTAATCTGATCTTGTCCCTAGCAACCCCTAGAAACAGTCAATTGGTGTCAAACACACCTGGGTTTAGGAATCCAGATAATTTGGGCTGGGCGAGGCTATGCTGACCAGAGTCAGCAGGCCCCCGCCCATCCTGACAAAGATACTGTGGGCCCACTAACCGGTTAAGAGGTCACCATACAAGGTTAAGGCTTCCCTAACGATGACCCCTACCTAAGGCGCGAAGGTTAAACCAATCAGGGAACGGCAACAAGCTTATGTTTTAAACTACCCTATCAATGTAAAGGTGGGGTGGGCTGCCTCCTTGGGGGATAAAAGCTTTGTTCTTGGAGAGCAAGGGGCTTCTCCCTGTGACCACTGCGTTGGTGCACGGTAGGAGCCCAAGCTCGAGCTTGAATAAAAGACCCTTGTGTGTTTTGCATCGGAATCGGCTCCCTGGTGGTCTTTGGTGGGATCACGAACCTGGCACTTCAAGAACACTCCTGGGTTCAATCCCCAGTACAAAAAAAGAAAACCAGACTCAGTTTCCTTATCTGTAAAATGGAATACTCTGTAGATTAGTTGTGCGGTTTAAATAATGTTTGTGAAGTGCTTAGCACAGTGGCCAGCATATTCCAAGCACACAATAAATGGCAGTTGTCCGTGTTATTATTTGCTCCAGAATACCCCCAGGCTAACCTCAACCCCCCATCCTGAAGCTCACCCGAAGGATTCTCCAGCCTCGGTCAGCTGCGGCTATCTGGCCAGGTGGCGAGGACCACAGGATCAGCTGTGATCGCTGAGGTCGCTTTCTGTCCTTGACCTCGCTCAGATGGACTGTGAGGTCAAGGGCCCAGCTCTCCCTCCGACAGGGAGATGGCAACAGAGCCAGCACGAAGCCCCTCCAGTCAAAGAAGTGGCCACGGTGCTCAGGGGCGCACAGGGTCCAGCACACGCTGCCGCTGGGCGCTTGCATCATTCTGAAAATGCTCCACAACATCCCTCAAAGTTAGGGGCACACAAGCACCCACAAAAGGCAGGACCCCAAGCTTCACTATTCACTCCTCCAAACAGTTAGATCCACAGAAACACAAACAGTTCCACAAAATGTGCATACAAACGCATATACAACATGCTGCAACATATCTACCCCCTCTTGTTTTGGTACTGGGGATTGAACCCAGGGGCATTCTACCTCTGAGCTGCACCCCCAGCCCTTTTTATTTTATTTTATTTTATTTTATTTTATTTTATTTTATTGTTTTGAAACAGGGTCTTGCTAGGTTGCTGAGAGTCTTGCTATGTTGCTGAGACTGGCCTTGAACCTTTGATCCTCCTGCCTCGGCCTCTTGAGTGCTGAGATTACAGGTGTGCACCACCGTGCCCGGCTAGCATATTTACCTTTACGTGTTTCCCCAAACCAGAACAAAATCAATCCAGGGCACTTTGCTTCTATGCAAAACTTGCACTCTGAAGTGTGTACCTGCATGCACATAGACACACCCACCTACAGGTCCAACGGCGGGCAGGGTGTCAGGGGTAGCTCCTCACTGGTCTGAGCGATTCACAGATGACCCCCTTCCCTGGAGACACCCCAAGCTGAGGAGGGGATGAAGAGGAAGGTGACCTGGAGCCTTCCTGGAGAGCAGGGTTCATGCGGGATGGGGCAGAGCAGGACCCCAGGCACCTGGAATGACTCGAGGGGACACGCGGCGCTGAGTCTGGGAAGGTGAAGGAGGACGCTCAAGATTGACAGCAACACTCTCTCTGGTCCTAGAGGCAGAGAGAAGGTTCCAGATCCGATCTGGCATGCTCCAGCATCAGGCAGAAGCAAGGGGACAGGAAAGATTTCTTTCCTGCTTCCTTCCTGTTCTTTTCCTTTTCTGAATGATTCTGCCCTGTCCACCCTGGGAGACGTGGGGAGAGACTGTGTCTGGCTTGACAAGGAGCTCCGTCAGGGTCCTGGAGACCGCGCACAGGAAGCTCCTCGCGAGGATTCTCCACTGGGGATACTGGGACACGGGAGGCGGGGTCTGTGTGGGGGCAGGACTCCTGCGCTTCTGCCTTTGGTCTTTGGGAGCCACAGACAAGTAGAGGACCTGGCTTCCTCTGAGTTTGAAACGTTCACAGATGACCCCTTCCCTGGAGACACCCCAAGCACTCCCAGCTGGCCCCTAACTGCACTCATCAACCTGGTATGTCCATAAACACGCCCCGCCCCGCGGCGGAAGGTCCCAGGACATCTTCCCCACCCCTATGCACACCCCAGCTCCCCCTGTCGGGCCCATTCCCCACCCCCCCCTCCAGGAGTCTTTCTTTGGGGAGCAGAGCGACCCTGCACACCATCTCCTCTGCTTTCTGCAACCCCAGAGCAAGCTGGCAGGAAGTGTTCCTGCCCTCCTGGGCAGAGCTGGCGGACTCGGGCTGCTGTTCCCTCAGCAAAGCTGCTCTTTGCACTAATGGGACTGCATGGAAAAACGTGGTCAGGACAAAAAGGAGCCAAGCCGAGGAGACCGAGGTCATGGGGCAATTCCTCTGCGACAGGATCTGAAAGAGACAGTTCTACAACTTGAACCTACATTGAACTCTGGCCCTGGCCACAGGCTGGGATTGGGCCCTGGAAAACATTCACTCTACTTCATAGAGAAATGAAGCTTCAGAGAGGGGCAGTAACTTGCTCAAGGTCACACAGCCAATCAAAGGCAGACCCTGTAACTAGAATCTAGTCTCCTGCCTCCTGGCCCAGTGTCTTTAGATCTCAGAAAAAGGTGAGGTTTTAAAGCTGGACTTTGAAAAACAGAGGGGGAGTGCTCAGGCGACAAGGGATCCTTGGAAAGTTTGATAAAAGAGTTGCAGAAGGTCTTATTTTCTGGTGCAAAGGCATTTCTTTCTCCTCCTGACCTCTGAGGCCGGGCCAAGCGGAGGCCACAGATTAGAGGATTCTATTCGTGCCCCTCAGCCCAGGGGCGGGCAGGGAGGCGGGGCGGCCAGGCCCAGGTGGACCACTGCTCCTCTGCTCTGGTCTCCAGCTGCTGCAGGAACACACGGCGCCACTGTGCAGAGAGGCTGTGATAAGAAGGAGGATTGATCTTTCTCCTGCTTCAAAGAGAACAGAAGCCAACCCTGTCATCGCTGCTGATCAAAGTCTCTTCAGAGCATGTCTTATGGGCCCGGGAGGCAGGAGTCCCATCCCTGTCGCCTGGAGACCTTCCTCAGGTCTCACTGCAAGCAACCCTCACCTCCAGCCAGGGTATCAGCAGATGCCAGGAGCCAGGGCTCAACCTCCCTGCCAGCCTTTTCTCCAGGCAGCGCTGCCTAAGGCCAGGGCCTATTCGGCGGGAACCCATCATCCCCATCGTACAGATGAGAAACGGATGCACAGAGAGGTCAGGTAACTTGTCCAGAGCCTCACGGTACTTCCCCTCCGGAAACCCTCATTTGTACAGGATTTGTCCTCAGCAGGTCCCTCTGATGGTGGAGACACACTCCTTGCTCCGGA
This sequence comes from Glis glis, assembly GCA_004027185.1. Classification (NCBI taxonomy): domain Eukaryota; kingdom Metazoa; phylum Chordata; class Mammalia; order Rodentia; family Gliridae; genus Glis; species Glis glis. Next base: position 14,279 of record PVJS01001627.1, read on the forward strand.
GCTGCCAGTTCACCCGGCATGCGCAGACCCCAGGAAGACTGCAGATACCCCTGAAAAAGGAAGGGTGTTTTTCATCTTTTCAAGATGTCTCATTTAGAACTCTTGAGGAATCCAAACTCTTCCCTTCACACGGCCTCCCTGGTGGGGCGGAACACAGATCTGTCCTGCCCTTTCCCCATGTACCTCCGAGCCGCACCCAACTCCATCTTTTTACAGATAGCGCTCTGCGGTATGCATGCAAACTTTTAAAAATATATACTTTTTTGTGGTACTGGAGATTGAACCCAGGGGCATTCTAACTCTGAGCTACACCCCCAGTCCTATTTTATTTTATTTTGAAACAGGTCTCACTAAGTTGCGGAGGGCGTTGCTAAGTTGCTGAGGTTGGCCTCCAACCTGCGATCCTCCTGTCTCATCCTCCCAAGTACTGCGATTACAAGCATGCGCCACCATGCCTGGCTTAAAAAATACTTTTATTAGTGCATTGTAACCATACATCATATTGAGGTTTAGTGTGATAGCTATCAATACTAATTTAAATGTTGTGAACGGAGAGGGGGAAGGAGCAGGGTGGGAACTGTAGAGAAATGCACCAGGTGCTTTGAGAGTGCAAATTTTTAAATGCTTAGCCATTAAACATAGTGCAAATTCCAAAGTCCTTAGCCTGGTGCTCAAGGCACTGAGAAACCTCCAGAGGTTGTGTGTCCTTGTGGTTAAGAGGGTGAGCTCCTGGGCCAGACTTCCTGGGCTAGCATCCTAGCTCCTCAACCTTGTGGCTCTTTGGCCTGTGGATTAGTTAGTGGCATGTTAATTGCCAGTACACTCATGCACCACATAACTAGGTTCCAGTCAACGATGGGCCATACATATGAAGGTGGTCCCATAAGATTATATTACCCAGTGAACTGTGGCCATCTTGGTTTGTATAAGCACACTCTGTTATGTTCACAAGACAAAAGAATCACTTAATGACACATTTCTCAGAATGTATTCGTGTTGTTAAACGACACCTAGCTTTACTTGGGGGATTTTCCACACACAGTAGTCCTCCCTTATCTGCAGTTTGACTTTCCATGGTTTCAGCTACCTGTGATGTGGTCCATCGTGGTTTGAAAACATTAAATGCAAAGTTCCAGAAACAAGCAACTCATACGTTTTAAATTGTGCACCATTCTGAGTAGCATGAGGAAATCATTTGCCATCCTGCTCCATCCTCCCAGAATGTGAATCATCTGTGTAGTGTACAGCAAGATAAGAGATCTTGAGAAAAAGAGCGATCATGTTCATATAACTTTTATTACAATTAGCAATAATCACATCTCTGATAAACTTCATTGGCTACTCTACTGCTACTACACAAAGTTTACATAATTGTTATTATAGTATGTTGTTATAATTGTTTTATTTTATTATTAGCTATTATTGTTAATCTCTTACTGTGCCTAATTTATAAAGTAAACTTTATCATAGGTGTGTATGTATAGGCAAAAATCTTATATAGGGTTTGGTACTATCTGAGGTTTCAGGCATCCACTTAGAGGTCTTAGAATGCATCCCCCATGGAGAAGGAGGGACTGCTGTAACTCACTGTTACTAATTTTTAGTTTAATTCCATTATAGTCAGAGAACATACTTTGTATCATTTTCATTTTAAATTTGTTAAGGCATTTTTAATGGCCCAGAATATGTTTTATATTGGAGCAATTTGAAAAGAATGTATTCTGCTGTTGATGGTAGGTTACTCTACAAATGTCAATTAGATCAAGTTGGTTGATAGTGTTGTTTGGGTGTTATTTATTTTCCCTCTATTTTTCTGTCAGTTAGTAACAGACGAATGTTAAAATCTTCAAGCATAATTGGATTTGCCTATTTCCCCTTTCAGTTCTATTAGTTTTTCACTTCATGTATTTTGAAGTTCTATTGTTGGGTACATACACATTTAGGATTGTTATATCTTCTATATTAACTTATTTCTTTATCATTATGTGAAATTCCTCAATATTAACTTCCTTCTTCTTGAGTTCACTTTGCTGGATATTAATATAGCCATTCCAGCTTTTAAAAATTTACTTTTAACCTATATATACCATTATATTTAATGTGAGTTTCTTATAGATAGCATATGGTTGGGCTTTTCTATCATTAGCTATAGAATGTCCCCTGAAGAGCTCATTTATTAATATTCGGGGTTGGTATAGTTAAATCATGAGAGTTGTAATCTCGGCAGTGGATTTATCTGGGTGGTGGCCTGAGCTGGTAGGGTGTGGCTGGAGAAGGTAGGTCCCTGGTGCTGTGGCCTTGGGAGTTATGTATAGTTCCTCCTCCCCTTGCTCCCTGTCTTGATTCTGGCCTCTGTGATATAAGGAGCACAGCCCATGTGCTCTCCCTGTCTCTGCTTCCACCACCGTGCCCTGCGATCCATGGTCCCCGGCCTCACATGGACTAAACCGTGAGCAAATAAATCTTCCTTCCTCTAAGTTATGTGGTCAAGTCTTTTAGATTATAGCTATGAAAATGCTGATGAATACAGGCCTTTAAAAAATAATCTAACTTAACAATCTCTGTCTTTTAACTGGTATGTTTAAACAATTTATATCTAATGTATCTATTGATATAGATTCAGGTCTATCACTTTATTGTTTGTTTTTGCTTTGTTCCTACTGTTTTTTTAATTTTCCAATTTCTCCTTTTTCTGCCTTATTTTGGATTATTTGAATATTGTTAGAATATTTCATTTTTATTTCTCTGTTGGCTTCCTGACTATATCTTTTTGTTTAGTTTTAAAATGTTTCTTCTAGGGTTCTAATGTACATACCTAGCACTTCATGGTCTACTTAGTTGATATTTTACCACTTCAAGTGAAATATAGAGACCATACAGCCACATAGCACATTTTCCCTCATCCCTTTATGTTGTAGTTGTTATATGTATTATAGCAATATAAATTAAAAACCTCATTATATAATGTTACACTTTTTTGCTTTCAATGATCTTATATATTTTAAAGTATTTAAAGAGAAAACAGTTGTTTGAGTCAGCAATCTCACTGCTGTGACCCAAAATACCTGATGACCACAACTTAGAGAAAGGAAGATTTATTTGCTCACAGTTCTGGAGGTTCCAGTCCATGTTAGGCCAGGTCACATTTGCGGATCTCAGGACCCGTGGTGGGAAGCAGGGGAGTGGGTAGGAGACTAGGGACACATGTATAGTCCCCAAGACCTCCCTCCTCCAGCCACACCCTACCTGCCTATCTTACCACCCAATAAATCCATTAATCCATCAATGGATTTATCCACTGATGAGATTAAAACCTTCATGATTCAATTATTTCACCTCTGATCATTTTTGCATCATTGTACATGAGCTTTTCCAGGGGACATTCTATATCCAAGTCATAACAACAATCTATTATATCTACCCAACATGCTAGCCAGCTTTCCATCTCTATAACAAGAGACCTGAGATAATTAACTTATAAACAGAAAAGGTTTACAATTTTGGAGGTTCCAATCAATGTTTGGTTGGGCCCATTGTTTCGGGCCTGTGGTCAGGTAAGCACATCAGGGTGGGAGCCTGTGGTGGAGCAAAACCACTTACATCATGAGTCATGGAGCAAAGAGAGAGAGGAAGGGCCTGGGGTCCCACAGTCTTCTTTGAGGACACACCCCCAACAACCTGAGGGCCTCTCACTAAGTCCCATCTCCTAAAAGTTTTACCTCCTCTAAATAGCATCACCTTGGAGACCAAGCCTTTAACACCTGGGCCTTTGAGGAACATTCAACATCCAAATGACAGCACCAGCTATTATCATTTTTTTCTCTTCTTTTCCTAAAGTTTCAGGTTTCCTTCAGTTATCGTTTCTCTTTCTCCTGAAGAATTTCTTTATCATTTCCTTTAGAGCTGGCATGTTGGCAATGAATTCTCTTAATTTCCAGTCATCTAAAAATGTCTTTGTGTTGCCACAAGAAAGACATTTTCACTGGATATAGAATTCTGGGTTAACAGTTCTTTTCTATCAGCACTTTGGAGATGCTGTCACTGTCTTCTGACTTCCATGGCTTCTGATAAGAAATCTGAAGTCACTTTAATTGTTATTCCCCTATCTGTGATATATTGCTTTCCTCAGCTTTCCAAAAAGTTTTTCTTCACTTTTGGCTTATAGTGGTTTGATTAAGACATGTGCAGGTCAGGTTTTCTTTGAGTTTATCTTTTTTTTTTTGAGGTTTCTTTAATCTATAAATTTATGTCTTTTTACCAAATCTATAAAGTTTTCAACCATTATTTATTCAAAAGATTTTGTGCACCAAAATTTTTTCTCCTCTCTCTCTGTGACTACAATGACTTGAATATTAGATTTTTTGATACTGTCTTGTGAGTCCCTGATTCTGTTCATTTTTTCAATCTTTTTTCTCTCTGCCATTCAGGTTAGATGATTTCTATTGATCTATTTCAAGTTTATTGACTCATTCCTTTGTCATATCTGTTTTGCTACTTAGCCCATCAAAAAATTTTTAATTCAGTTATTGTATTTTTAGTGATACAATTTCATTTGGTACTTTTTTAATAGTTTTCATTTTGTTGCTGAGAACTTCTATCTTCCCATTAATTTCAAGATTCATTCATTCATTCATTTCTTATTTCATGGACTATTGTTATAAGCTGTTTTAAAGTGTTTTTGTGATAATCCCATCATCTGGAACATCTTGAGGCCAACATCTGTTAATTTCCTTTGAGATTTTTTCTATATGGAGTAAGTTGGGACATGTTTACTTTGATGCAATCAATCCAATTTGGTTTAGACCACAAGTTCTGACCTGCCTTCTGCTTTGGGTCAGTTCTACTCAGCTCACGGGTGACTCCAGGATGTCCTGCACAGATTTAAGGATGTCCTCCACAAATTCCCTCACATTCTCTGGCCCCCAGAGGCCCCTTTCCTGGTCCTCAGCTAGAAATCTGGGGTTTTATTTATTTATTTATTTATTTAATTATTTATTTATTTGTTTTTTTGTTTTGGGCGGTACTGGGGATTGAACCCAGGGGCACTCTACCTCTGAGTTATACCCCCAGCCCTATTTTTTTTAATTTTTTTTTTGTGGTACCGGGGATTGAACGCAGGGGCGTTCTACCTCCGCGCTACGCCCCCGGCTCTATTTTTTATGCTTTATTTTGAAACCGGGTCTCACGAAGTTGCAGAGGGCCTCACTAAGGAGAGAGGGGGGGGGAGAGAGCGAGAGCTGAGGCTGGCCGTGAACCTGGATCCTCCGGTCTCCGCCTCCCAAAGTACTGGGATTACAAGTGTGCGCCACCACGCCCGGCCCCCCCAGCCCTATTTTTTATTTTTTATTTTGAAACAGGGTCTCACTAAGTTGTGGAGGCCTCACCAAGTAGCTGAGGCTGGCCGCAAACCTGCGACCCTCCTGTCTCAGCCTCCCAAGTATTGGGATTACAAGCATGTGCCACCACGCCCGGCTGAAATCTGGGGTTTTAGCCTCTTCATATCGTCACACATGTCCTCTGACCTAGTCTACCTCCAGGGTGAAGCAGCAAGATAAAGAGAAAAAATTAATATAATTCTCCCTGCACAGGGGCTGCTCTCCCAGTTCTCTGGCCAGAGAGAATTTTCTCTCAGTTTTAGGTCCTGTGCCTCCAACACTAAGGAAGTATAGCTCATGACTGGGGCTTTCCT
>PVJS01001627.1:20067-94746 GCA_004027185.1 Glis glis
GTGTAGCTCGGAGGTAGAACGCCCCTGGGTTCAATCCCCGGTACTGCAAAAAAAAAAAAAAAAAAAAAAAAAAAGAAAGAAAAAGAAATTGGGATTCTTCCCTTACTTTCTGCCCTGCAGGGTCTCTGTCCCCAGTTCTGTGGCCAGAAAGAGAGGGTTTCTCTTAGGGCTGTTTTAGTTTGAGCCCGGTGTGCAGTTTGGGGACTTGGGCCCTCTAGAATCCGACTGCAAGATATGGAAGGGGGAGAAATAGGAAGCTCATTGGCATATCGGTCTTTTTTTTTTTTTTGCACTGGGAATTGAACCTAGGCTCATTCTACCCCCAAGCTACACTCCCAGTACCTCCCCATCCCCCTGCTTTTTGAAAACAGAGTATTGCCAAGTTGTTGAGGGTCCCTTTAAATTGCTCAGGCTGGTTTCAAACCCGCAATCCTCGTGTCTCAGTCTCCCAAGTGCTGGGATTACAGGCGTGCACCACCTGGCTTATCAGTCTTTCTCTGTGGATTCATTTCCCTCCAATCTACTTGCTATTATTTATTTTTCAGAGTCCTTGTTCAATGTTGTATTACATATTCATCCATCAGCAGTGAGAGAGATCTCTCACCTTGGAGAGATTCACTCCAGGGTGAAGTGTACTTGCTCCATCTTAGCTGTAATCAGAAGCCTGTAGACATGTAATTTTCAGTTGAAAGGTATTGGACAATTTGACCAACTTTGCACAAACAGTATTGTAATATTTAAGAGAATGTGAAAATCACTATATTTATAAATTTAATTTATTAGATTTACAGCAGTTTTTCAAGTACATGATGAAAGGTTTTGCTTGTTTAATTAGACATTTAAGTTACTTAGGAAAATCAAATATATTAAATGTTTAAATGCAGCTGAAATTGTTTAAGCAAATTTAATTAAGTTTTAAGTGGCACTGATTGTTTAAAGGAGTTTAGTTTCCTCAACATGAGTTAATCAAACTTTAATTGAAGAAAAAGTGAAGGTTTTGTTCCTATTTTATTACATTTATAAATAGAACTATAAGATTGGTAAGTGGAACTTAATTCCTAAACAAAAGCTATGTTTAAAAATGTGTATCCTTAATAAATTGAATATTAATTCTAAAAAGGTTGAACTATAAATAGTATTTTTGTGTGCACTCTCCCCCATACACACCAGAAAAGCCCCATGACGGGGGCTCGCCTCCTCCACTCTTATGAAACTCCCACGATTGGAAACATGTCTTTCTTTCCACCTGAAATCTGTGATTGTGTAAGTCCACAGAAGATATGAGCTTTTGGAGACAGACTGAAGAGTTTCCTTTACTCCTCTGAGCCTCAGTTTCCTTATCTGTAAAATGCAAATTAAAAGCTTGTTCTAAACGGCTGCGGTGGCACGCAACTGAATGCTAGTACTTGGGATTCAGAGTAAAAAATAAAAAAGACTGGGGGTGTAGCTCAGAGGCAGAATACCCCTGGGTTTAATCCCCCACAAAAGGAGTTTATTCTTAAGATTAAATGAGATAGTGTATGAAAACTGCAGGTGTGTGTAAAGTGCTGAGCCTACACCAGAGCAGCATTGGTAGAAGTTGGGAGCGGTAAGAGTAGAATTTATTGCTGTCACTCGTGTTGTAATTCTCTGAGCCAGTTCCAGAGGTACCAGGCCCTGACCCTGGGCCTGGGAGAAGCAGCGAGGAGCTAAACTGAAGCCAGGGGCTGGCAGTGGGACCCTCTCCCCTGCCCGTCCACACAGCTGCTTCCCTGGCCCAGCCCCTCTTGACAATGCAGCCGGTTGTCTGGTGTCACTAGGTGGTGGCTGAAAGACGCAGGGCTTTGGCCTGAGAGAGTGGTGTTGAGTCCCTGGCTCTGTCGCTTCCTCCTGGGAGGTTTGGGAAAGCCGCCCAGACTCTGCAAGCCTCTGGAGCTGAGGCTACTTAACTCCCGTCCGGGGTGCAGCGCCCAGCACAGAGCCCCGCCTGCGGTTATCTTGCATCTCTATAGTGTAAGTCTTTTTCCAAAATGGATCCATCGGCCACAGTTAACTTGTCTACACTGACCTAGGTTATTTGGTTAGCTTGTCTACACTGGCTCAATGGAGGAATAGGAAGCCCAGGCTATAGCCCTGAGCCTTGGCACTTAGGTGACACTCCTTTTTCTCCCTTCCTCAATTTCCTCATCCCTAGATTGGGCATGACAATCCCCATTCTGCCTTCATAGGTCCCACGTGGCTCAAACGGCCCATGGATGTGGAGGGCGTGGTTCTGAGGGACCGTTTGCACTGACAGAGCTGGGAGATATGTGGACAGAGCAGGGTTCTCAGGTCTCTTCTCAAACAGATATGTTTCTGAGGCTTGGGAATGACCTCCATTCGGCAGAAGCAGACAACTGTTCACAGGGTCTGAGTCACCCATTCATCAGCCCTGTGCTCCCTCTTTTATTTTTTTATTTTTTATTATTTATTTATTTATTTATTTATTTATTTATTTATTTTGCGGTACCCAGGATGGAACCCAGGGACGTTCTACCTCTGCGCTACGCCCCCAACCCTATTTTTTATACTTTATTTTGAAACCGGGTCTCACGAAGTTGCGGAGGGTCTCACTAAGGAGAGAGAGAGAGAGAGAGAGAGAGAGAGTCAGGGAGAGAAAAAGAGAGCTGAGACTGGCCGCAAACCCAGATCCTCTGGTCTCCGCCTCCCAAAGTACTGGGATTATAAGTGTGTTTCACCACGCCCGGCTTGCTCCCTCTTTTAGAGCAAAAGCTGCCGTGACAGATGCAAAGGGGAGCTCCTGGGGTCTCAGTGCCACCCCCAACCCCACTTGAACACCCTACCAGCTGCGGTTGGCTCCACTACTGCTGGACTTCTGTGCATGGGGCTTTGTTTTTGAGGACTGTAATGGGTGAGTGAGACTCTCCCCTGGAGTTTTGATTCTCCTGCCTTTGGGGCCACGTGACTGTAACCCACTAGGTCCATGCTCCCTGCAGCAGCAACTAAGTCCTGAAAGGCTCAGCTCAAGTCCCTCCAGTCCTCCAGCCCACATCACCCTCCCCCTTCTCTGAGCACCTGGTCTTCATCACCAGGTAGGGAGCGTCTGAAAGGAAGGTTCAGGAACACCAGGCCCTCTCCCTCCCTGACAGTCCTGCTCCAGTGTTATGGATAAGAATATTCCCTGGAAAAGCTCATGTATTGATGTTCAGAGGTTATATAATCAAGTCATGAGGGTTCTAAGCTCATCAGTGGATAAATCCATCATGGGTGTGGCTGGAGGAGGTATATCCATGGACCGCCCCCCTTCTCTCTGCTTCCGGCCTCTACAATGTGAGAGCGGGGTCCCTCTGCTCATGCTCTCTCTCTTTCCTACCATCATGCAGACGGTGAGAAACAGACATGTCTGAGCTCCACAGACATGACCTGAACGGAAACCCCTGAAATCTCCCGAACTCTGAGCAAATAAACCTTCCTTTCTCTAAGTTGTGGTCATCAGGTATTTTGGGTCAAAGCAGTGAGAATGCTGACTGAAACACCCAGGATGGGCCCAGAGGGGCTTCTGAGACTGCCGACTGCTGGCTGGGGACCAAGAGGTGGAGAATCCAGGTGCGGGCAGAGGTCAGGCCCGGCCATGCTTCTCAGAGCCGAGACCAAAAAAACAAAAAAATGTCCACAAAGGAAGGACACGAGCCCCTTACAATGAGACCTCAAGCACGCTGGGGACTGCCTCTCTGGTCTCAATAATGAAAACAGCTCCTGTGTGTCCAGGGCTTTATGGTTTCAGAAGGTCTTTCCTGTCCTCGTGGTCATTTGCAGAAGAGATATCCAGGTATTCAAAGAAGAGTTGGACTTCCCATGGTCACAAAGGTACCAAGGGCAAACTCCCAGGCAAGGAGCCCGGGCTTTGACTTCCAGCCTCTTAGTCTTTGTCTCCAGCTTTTGCAGGGCGTGGTGGGAGGAGGTGGGGTGAGAACAGAGCAGTGATGAGCAGCCCTTCTGCATCCACCCACAGCCTTTCCACGCTTCCCTCGAGCCTTCTCTACTGGAGTGAGGGATCAGGCGGGGGAGGAGGCACAGTGGGGTGCAAAGCTTGAGCCCCTCCTTGTCTGTGATGGGTGGTATCTGAAAAGCTCGAGTGATCTAGCATTTCTCCACCCTATAGCCTGAGCCACCGCCACAGAAACTCCATGAACTCCTGCTGCAAGTCCCTTCCTTGTATCCCAGGGGGATGCATTCTATGAGCGTCTTTGGAGCTGCCCCAACTCCAAACGTGAGCCTGGAGTGGAGGCTGGAGTGAGCATTCAGCAGTGATACCGGCCTGAGGACACCACGCAGCTCAGAGGTGCTGCCCTCCCCGGCATTGCATCCCAGGGAGCTTTTCTCTGTAAGCGTTTATCAGGCTGCCTTCTGCGGCCTGCATCCTTGCTTTCCGTAAGCTAGAGTAGAAATGCCTTTCCATCTCGGGTTCACTTTGCCCTGGCCTGTTTTCCTCACTTCTTCTCATGTGACTCTGGGAGGTTCTCAAGGAAGAAAATACAGTCAGTCAGCATTCCTTCCTACTGACCTGCAGATACCATAGGAGAGGAGGTGTGTGTGTGTGTGTGTGTGTGTGTATGTTTCTTGATGACAGGTCAGGCCTTGCCCCGGCAGAGCTTTCAAAAAAGACAACTCCCAACATCAAGGCCTCATCATGCCACTGGCAGGTTTAGGAAGTGGAAAGTGCTCGCAATCAAGAGAAGCCAGGCAACTCATTAGCTGCCACTATGCAAGGGACTGGCCGGGCTGCAGCGGATGGGAAGTTCTCACACAGTTTGGGCCAGGGAGGAGTGTCAGGAGGAACCAGGCCAGAGGGGGCAGCCAGAGGGCCAGAGACAAGAGCACGCTTCCTAGGGAGTGGGGAAAGCAGTCAGCAGATCCCTCATTATGCAGATGGAGGAAACTGAGGCCCCGGTGGGGCAGGCTCCTGCCAAATGTTGCAGAGCAAGGTAGGAACTGAAAATAGGTCCTTGGGTTTCAGTTGGGGTTTTTGCAATGTATCATGCCATGAGGTTCCAAAATCAACAGCTAGAAAGTTAATTCATTGCTATTCATTGCCCCCTCCTGGGACACTTCTGGGTGCCAGGCCTTGTGCAGAGGCTGAGAGATCCTGGATCAACAAGCCTGCTCCCCCTGTGACCAGGACCCTCTTGCCGTCCAGGACACAAAAGCCTGCAGATTGATAGCAATGGAAGAGAGCTTGCGGGCTGGGTGTGCAGCTGAGGGTCTAGTATGTGCCAGGCCCTGGGGTCAATCTCCAGCACCACAAAAGAACAAATGAAAAAGAGAGTGCACTGCGATGAAACTGTAGGCAGAGCGCGGGGGAGCGAGGGAGAGAGAAAGGGGAGCTTACAGTCCACCTCATTCCCGAAGACTTATGGTGACAGTGATGCTTTAAGTTCACAAAGGTTTCAGGATATGGTCTGGTCTTTTTTTTTTTTTTTTGTGGTACTGGGGATTGAACCCAGAGGCATTCTACCTCTGAGTTATGCCCCCAGACCTTTTTATTTTTACTTCTTTGTTTTGTTTTGAAACAGGGTCTCTGTAGATTGCTGAGAGTCTCGCTAAGTTGCTGAGGCTGTCCTCGAACCTGCGATCCTCCTGTCTCAGCCTCCCAACCCAGGTACCTAACTCTGCCCAAGTTAGGTGGCAGGACACATGGGGCAGGCCTGCTCAGAGCCAGAGGCCCCCAGATATCAGGACTGCGGACAGACTTGGGGTCCCTGACTGCACGGTAGCTGCCAAGGCCCCTGACACCAGGGTAGGGCTGCTCTTCCTTCTGGAGCCAAGCCACCTGGCACCACCGCACTCCCTGCCTGCTGCCTCTTCATCTGGCACATCCTGACATGACAACAGAGAGACAAAGAGCAGAGGGAGCTTGAAAAAGCGGCTGAGGAAAGGCGACATCAAAGCACCTTCCAACCTGTACTTCCCACCACACGCACGCACACACACACACACACACACACACACACACACACACACACATACTTCAAAGCCCACTTCAGATGCGCACTTTGGGCCCCAGGCCCCAGAGGGACAACTGTTCCCCAGGGAGGCCCCAAGTCACATGTCCCTCCCCCAGGGAGCTTCAAAGCAAGCCCTGCTCAGGTGACCTCCTGTTCTCACCAGGAGGTGGGGCGAGTCCTGCCTGTCACCTGGGAGCCCTCGGTACCCTCACCTCTGTCCCTCTGGCTGACACCAGCTCCTTCCTAAAACTTCCTCTTGCCCCCCAGATCCCAATGGCTGAGTATTCGTGCCCACCTGGCTTAGAGTTGGGTGGTGGGAATGACTTATCTGCTCTGCCAAATGCCAAGGGCCTGGTCAGGCCAGAGTCTAGTTCAGTCCTGGTGCCTCAGCCTGAAGATTTGGGTCTAGCTCTCGAGCACCTGCTAAGGGCAGTAAGGCCTCTGGGACTCAAATCAAGAGTTCTCCGAATAAGCACTGCATTTTGTAGAAGTGTTTCCCCCTTCTTATTTGCAGGCAGGAGCTGTGTTTCAGGACAAACCCTGGCTGTGGAATCAGGAGACGTGGGTTCCTGGCCTGGCTCCGACGACTGAGTTTGGATAACTTCTTTGGGTTTCACTTTTTCAAGCCTAGAATGGGATTAGTAATACCAGCTTCAGTAGGCTGTTCTATGAACTGAATAAGATAAGAATACATTTGAAATTGCTTCAGAATGTCCAGCACATAGTAGATACTAATTTTTAAAAAATCATTCAATAGTATACGTGAGAGGTCACCATGGACCCCTATTCCTACTACAGGGGGAAGTACAAGAAGGGAGGACTTCCAGGGGAGGGTCCTCAAGAGGAAAGACCCCAGAGAGGTCACAGTGGGTCCTATTAAATAACCCTACTCAGCTGTGCACCGTGGTGCACGCCTGTAATCCCAGCTACTTGGAGGGCTACAGCAGGAGGATCACAAGTTCAAGGTCAGCCTCGGCAATTTAAAGAGACCCTATCTCAAAATTTAAGAGTGGAGTCTCAGAATTTAGCTTAGTGGTAAAATGGCCCTGGGTTCAATCCCTAGTACCAAAAACAAACAAACAGAACAACCCAAACAACATATACAGAAAGCCCGACCTTTACTCCACACCCATTGTTAAAGAGCACAGGGCAGGTGAAATCCAACCAGCAGGTATCACAGTGGAAGAGCTCAGTGCCAAGGGCACGGGACAGAGTACTGTGGCTGCAGGAGTGGGGGGTGATCAGAAAGGAGGGAGGGAGTAGGCCTCACAGGGTGTTAGGATATGAAAGGCAGAGATGATGGGGACAAGATGTCCTCCCCAGCTCACTCAGTGTGGCGGCTGCCATAGGTCCTCCAGGGAGGCCATCTGCCCAGAAGAAGGAGGAGAAGAAGGGGAAAGGGGATATAACTCAGAGGTAGAATGCCTCCACATTAAATACCCAGTACCAAAAAACAAACAAACAAAAACTTCCTCTCCCTCCCTCTCTCTCTCTCCTCTCTCTTTTGCGGTACTGGGGATTGAACCCAGGGGCATTCTACCTCTGAGCTGTATCCCCAAGCCCTTTTTATGTGTTTGTTTTGAAACAGGGCCTCTCTAGGTTGCTGAGTCTTACTACATTGCTGAGGTTGTCCTCAAACCTGTGATCCTCCTGTCTCAGCTTCCCAAGTACTGGGATTACAGGTGTTCTCCACCATGCCTGGCTCTCTGAATCTCTTGACTGACAAGGAACACGACTTGCTGGTCTGATCCAGTGTCATAAATTTGCTTATTTAGCCGATATCCGTAGATTTGACAAGTTATTTGAAATCCAAATACACTGTATCACCTTTAGTCTAGTTAAAACTTTCTCTCTAAACTGGGCATGGTGGGGCACACCTGTAATCCCAGTACTTGGGGGGCTGAGACAGGAGAACCGCAGGTTGGAGGAGGTCAGCCTCAGCAATTTAGCGAGGCTCTGTTTCAAAATAAAAAATCAAAAGGACTGGGGGTATAACTCAGAGGTAGAATACCTCCAGGTTAAATATCTAGTACCAAAAAACAAACAAACAAAAACTTCCTCTCCCTGTATTTTTGTGATATGGCTTGTTTTTTCTTCCTCCCGATGATCCAAACCCCAACATACACCACAGCTGCTGGTAAAAACTAATGGTTAAACCAGGCATGGTGGTGCACACCTGTAATCCCAGTACTTGGGAGGCTGAGACAGGAGGATCGCAGGTTCGAGGACAGCATCAGCAAGTAGTGAAACTCTCATCAAACTAGGGAAACCCTATTTCAAAATAAAAATAAAATAGGGTTGGGGGTGTAGCTCAGAGGTAGAATGCTCCTAGGTTCAATCTCCAGTAACACAAAACAAAGCAAAACAAAACAAAACAAAAAACTAATGGTCAATGCCAAAGTCATGTAAATATGTCTCTTCCTTTGCCCGTGTTTCCTTTAAACTAGTCAATCTATACCCCTGAGGAAGAAGTCCATGGACCTTAATAAAGGCATGGTCCCACCGCCCCCCACCCACCCACTGGTTGAGTTCCCTGTCACTGCTGGTCTTCCTATCAGCCTCCCATTAGCACCCCAGTCTCGCTGGGACCTGTAAGTGATAAATTTCTTCTGTTTCACACATTTTGGTTTCACTTCCTCATGTGTCCCACCTAACATGCACCCTTCCCTCATCAGGGCTCTCCTAGAGGGTGCCTACCTTGGCTAATGGCTGTCCTCAAGAGAGATCTCATCAGGGCATGGTGGCACACACTTGTAATCCCAGTACTTGGGAGGCTGAATTAGGAGAATCACAGGTTCATGGCCAGAATAAAAAATAAAATAGGTTAGGGGTATAGCTCAGAGGTAGATGCCCTTGGGTTAAATCCCCAGTAGCAAAAAATAAAATAAAATAAAGTAAAAATAAAAAAGATAGCTCTCAAGACCAAATCACAATACAAACCACAGCACCCAGTGAGACCAAACAGACCTGCTCTGCAGGCCCTGGACCAAGTCTCCCTGAGGCCAGGAAAGTGGGGGGCATGACCTTGGGCCAACTGGGCATTCCAGAGACTGTGCTGTTGCAGACCCACCCAGAAATACCAGCCTTTCTTTTGCTGCTGGAACTGGAATCCTGGCGGAAGAAGAGAGGAGTCCCCAACCCCTGAAGGCAGGAAAGGGGACCCAAGAACTTAGGGCCCCAGAAACGGCAGGTTCCAGTCATTCCCAGGGCATGGGACGGTTGGAATGTGAATCCTCTTCTTGGCCTTCAGAAGCAATCCCTGGGGCTCCTGGGCAGGGTGAGCCGGGCCAGTCAAGACTCAGAGAGGGCTGGGAGAAGCAGAGAAAGGCAGAGCACACCCCAGGCTCTTCAAGGGTGGGGGCCAGCACATGGCTTCTTCCTCAGAGCCCTGCCAGGGCCTGGCACAGTGGAGGTGGGAATACATGTTTGTCAACATGATTTGATAAGAGAGATCTAGAAAGAGATCCAGTCACAGAGAGAGGAATCAAGAGGTGAAAAGAAATGCAAACCCAGGGAGAAAGACCTCAGGAGACAGTGGAAATGGAGAAGGGAGAGAGAGGAGAAAAATAAAACAGAGCAGAGATGGAGGACAGAGAGGAGACAGAGCTTTCTCCAAGTCCCAGAATAGCAGCTGCTGGTGCCGGCAGCCTGCCCTGAGATGGCCCTTTAATTGGGGCTGAATTCAGCATTCTCAGAGTCTAGCGTTGGTGTTGCTGAGGACAGCGTGTGCTGGTCGGAGGTTGTCAGAAAAGACCCAGCTGGAGTAGGATGCGCACCAGGTGTGTGGCTTCCGGCCCCCTCCAGCTCCTGTCTCACACACCTGGTCCAAGAATGTGGTACCAGTCCTGGGGGAACCAACCAGGGCCTCTCCTGCTTGCCTGGGGAGAGGCAAGGAGAGGTTCAGGAAAGTAAGGCTGAGGGAGCAGGGAGATGGTGGAGGGGAGGGAGCAATGATTACTACATTTGGGGAAGAGAATTGGATATTTTGTGTTGTATTTTAGGGGAAAGGTATACTTTTTTTCCTTCCTTTCTTTTCTTTCTTTTTTTTTTTTTTTGGTACTGGGAATTGAACCCACATGTATTCTACCTTTGAGCTACTCCCCCAGCCCTTTTGATTTTATTTTGAAACAGTCACACCAAGTTGCTGAGGGTCTTGCTAAATTGCTGAGGCTGGCCTTAAAACTTCGATCCTCTTGTCTCAGCCTCCTAAGGACTTGAATTAGGGGTATGCACCATTGTGTCCAGCTGCAAGTTATATATTTAAAAGTATCATCTATTCCCTTCCCCTCTCCCAGATTCTAGCACCCAGTTGTGTCCCAAGCAGCTGTAACTTAAGGCACCACCTCCTTTCCAATCCTTCACCTATTGTTTAGAAAGAAGGGCTGGTCCTGGTGTCTTAAGGGGACAGTGTTTCTGCTCTAACCAGGTATAAAATATGGCCTGGTTGGGCTCCATTTCCCCTTAGGGTAAAGTGAAAATACCTGCTATTCCTCACACCAGGAGAAATCTTTGTTAGATGCCAAGAATTTCCCAAAAGTATAAAAAACCCCAAAACTAACATACAGGGAGAATTATGTTGTATGACTACTACTCCACCTCTCTGATCCATCTCATAGAAAATTCTAAACTTTTTCCACAGATTTACACTAAATCTGTGCTTATGATTCTCAGTACTGGGTCAATTTAAAAATATTAATGGCAGCCGGGCGTGGTGGTGCATGCTTGTAATCCCAGTACTTGGGAGGCTGAGACAGGAGGATTGCAGGTTTGCAGCCAGCCTCAGCTACTTAGTGAGATCCTCCGCAACTTAGTGAGACCCTGTTTCAAAATAAAGAATAAAAAATAGGACTGGGGGTGTAGGTCAGAGGTAGAATGCCCCTGGGTTCCATCCCAGTACTGCAAAATATATATATTAATGGAAGCCAGGCATGATGGCGCATGCCTGTAATCCCAGTACTTGGGAGGCTGAGACAGGAGGATCACAGATTTGTGGCCAGCCTCAGAAACTTAGTGAGGCCCTCCACAGCTTAGTGAGACCCTGTTTCAAATTTAAAAAATTGAAAAATAGGGCTGGGGGTGTAGCTCAGAGGTAGAATGCCCCTAGGTTTAATTCCCAGTACCAAAATAAATAAATAATAAATAAATAAATACATAAACAAATAAGGGAAAGGAACTAGGATTTGCTGAGTACGTGTTTATACCAGTTGCCATGCTTTATAAACGTTTTTACTTGTCTGTATCATTTAGTCCTCACAACAGGCCCATGATGTTTTTAGTATCATTAATGCTTCCAGATCTGGGAATGTATGCTTGGAGAGATCAGGAGCAAGTTCATCTAGTTGGTTAGCAAAGGGTCCAGGGCCCACCCTGATCTGTTTGCCTTCAAAGCCCATTTCACTTTACCAGGTGACTCTGGGAACTTCAAGAAAGGCCCATTTCTAGAAGCAAGGCTGAACACTGTCATATAAAGTGGGTGAGCACAGTGTTTGAGAAGATTTGGGGGATTGATATGCAAGGCAGTGCTCTGTACTGGGGGCCTGGTCTTTGAAGCAAGATGGTGAGCAGAGGTGTCAGCAAGAAGCCTAATCCCACAGGGTCAGCACTTGAGAGATGTCACAGGATGGGTTAACCTGGAAGCAGGTACTGAAATGATTAGTATGCAGAGTTCATTCAAGAGTGGTCTTAGGACCAATGCTTGTGGGAGAGGGAAGGAAGCAGGATCAGACAGAGGAAGGAGCTGGGCAGCAGTGCAGTCTCAAGGGAGGCCTCAGCTGATCTCACAGGAGTTCTGAAGCTGAGATGACCCTTCAGAGTTGTCCCATGTCATTGACCAGTCAGTGGGTGTGGAGCGCCATGGGAAGGGGTGTCACCTCAGGCGAGGATGCTGTCTTCAGCGGAGGCAGTCCCCAGAGAGGCTGACAGATGGGAGCTGTCAAACAATCACTTTCCCAGCAGCTGGGAGAGTACATCCTTCGTCCTGAAGAGATGTCTTAGTGGTGTGGTATAGCAATCGTGACAAGGTTTCTCAATGGCACCTGTGGGGGTGGCTGGAAGAGGTGTTCCCTGGGCTCCATAAGGCCAGATCCATCATGCACAGAGACTTCCAGGGACAAAACAGACATCAGTGGGGGTCTCCACAGGGCAAGGGTCTTACAGATTATGGGAGAAAAGGGAGGAAGCCGGGCTGAAGAGTTCTGGAAGGCAACTTGAAGTTTGAATATGCTCCCTCTGCTCCCTGTCCCAACAATGTGAAACAGAAAAGCTGCCCACTATGGGATTCTGGAAGGAGAATCAAAGATGAGGACAGTCACTCCCTAATTAGTGAGTCCGACAGATAGACCCCCAGTGCCTAGCCCTGTGTGGAGGGAGCTTCACTAGGTGGGAGAAAGGGAGAAAACGCAAGAGACAAATGAAGGGCAACTTTGTCCTGCTTCAAGGCCTTCACATTCTGGCTGGGGGCGCAGCTTCCTTTGTGGGAGCAGGCAGAGAAAAGCACACGGTGTGCTCCTGAGCTGTCTCAGATGGTGCTGCCAGATCTTGGGGTAAATTAATTCAGAGGAAGCCAGCAAGGTGGGAATGTCAAGGAGAGATCCTCAGAAGAGAAGACTTAAGATGAGCCTTGAATAATGGAAAGCAGGGCTCTGCACTCTTGAAACGTCCTCTTGCTTTCTTGCCCTTCGACCTTCTGGGAAGGGGAGAGGGTCACTACTCACACAGGGTTGGTCCATCTCCAGATTAGGAGCAATCCAGAGACGCACCATGGTCACTAAGAACCCTCCCTACCTTCCCAGATGCCTGGGATCTGTCCGTGGTGCTGAATTTCAGGATACTTGTTCAAGCGTCACCTTGGAAGGACCAAGTCTTCAGGGTTTGTTCCTCCTTCAGCAAGAAAGTAGCAAGATGGACTTCTGCACAGAGGCTACAGACAGCCCCGGAGGTCTCTCCCTGGATACCCATGCCCCAACTTTCCTTTTCTGGAAAGGCCTCACTGGCAGACAGGACAGAATAGGCAGCCCTTCCCAGCCCAGTGAGGGAAGCACAGAGTGGCCACTTCCTTGGTGCCCATGCGGGTCATGATGTGGGCAATTTCAAAGAGTTCCCTAGCCCAGTGATGGCTCACACTTGTAACCCCAGCTACTCAGGAGGCTGAGGCAGGAGGATCCTAAATTCAAGGAAGGCCTGGGCAACTTAGTGAGACCCTGTTTCACTAAGTTGTAAGAATAAGTGTAAGAATAAAAAGGGCTGGGGATGTAGCTCAGTGGTAAAGCACTTGCCTGGCATGTATGAGGCTTTGAGTTTAATCTCCAGTAACACACACACACACACACACACACACACACACACACACATGCGCGCGCGCACACACACACACACGCGCGCGCACACACACACACACGCGCGCGCGCGCGCACACACACACACGCGCGCGCGCGCACACACACACACGCGCGCGCGCGCGCACACACACACACACGCGCGCGCGCGCACACACACACACACGCGCGCGCACACACACACACACACACACACACAGTTAAGGGAGCTCTTGGCATTGATGGAGCCATTCTGTGCCTTTATTTTAGTGGTGGTAAAACAGGACTATACACAAATGAACATAAAACTATGTATACACATATGCAAAAAGTGGCAAACAAGTACGTGCAAAAACAAGTAAGGTCTGCACATTACTTAATTGTATCATGCTATTGTCAACCTCTCAGTCTTAATATTATGTTACAGGTATCCTCACATCGCCCCACACCACCAGTGGAAGCTAGGTGATAGGAACTTGGGAGGTTTTTGTACTATTTTTGCAACTTCTTAAAGTCTATAATTATTTCAAGATAGCATCGTGTGTGTGTGTGCGTGTGTGTGTGCGTGTGTGTGTGCGTGTGTGTGTGTGTGTGTGTGTGTGGTACTGGGAATTGAACCCAGGGGTGTTCTACCTCTGAGCTACATCCCCAGTCCAATTTTATTTTCTATTTTGAAATAAGGTCTCACTAAGTTGCTGAGGTCCTCATAAAGTTCCTCAAACCTGTGATCCTCCTGTCTCTGCCTCCTAATCATTAGGATTACAAGCATATGCCACCCCCAACCCCCAGCTAAGATAACATTTTTTAAAGAACACAGGGTGTCCAGTGGCTGGGCCTGCTTGAGAGCCTCTTATCTGCAGCTTCTTCATCACCCATCTAGACCTTTGGGAGCCCAGCTGAAGTTTTTCCTTCTCCAGGAAGTTTCCTGATTATTCATTCCCACTTCTGGGTCCCTGTAGTTTCATGCTGTGGACACACAGCCAGGCCTCTGTCCTATGTTGATTCATGTGTCTGTTTCATGCCTAGAGTTCCCAAGGGTAGGGTTTGTATGTTCTGGGTCTTCCATCTCCTTCTCAAATCCTGAGGACACACAACTGGTGCTCAACTATTTCTTGGTGACATACTAATAGATACCTGCCTCCCACAGCACCCAGGCTTCCCTGAGTCCTTCATTGCCTGGTTCCTGCCCCAGCTCCAAGTCCAACGCTATGGTAGCCTGTCTCCAACAACCATTCGAGGAGGCGAGAGAACAAAGGACTTGATGCCACAAGAGCCACTGTACCATGAGTGACTTGCTGAATACCTACATCACAGCAGTGCTCAACTGCAGTGTGTCTCATCCTCATCACCACCCTGAAAATGGGGAGCTGCACCCCATTCTACAGATGAAGATGCACACACAGTAGGAAGGGATGCACACACAGTAGGAAGATGCACACACAGTAGTAACAGAACTAAAAACCAAGTGCTGCTCTCAGCATGACTGCATACAAATGGTGTAAACTTGGGTCTTAGTTGCTTAACTTCTCTGATTTTAAGTTTCTTTGTGTGTAAAGTGGAAAGAATAATACCTACCTTACAGGGTAGGTAAAAGGTAAATGAAGCCGGGCGTGGTGGCACACAACTGCAATCCCTGTACTTGGGAGGCTGAGACAGAAGGATCGCAGGTTTGAGGCTATCCGCAGCAACTTAGCAAACCCCTCAGCAACTTAGTGAGACCTTGTTTCAAAATAAAAAATAGGGCTGAGGGTGTAGCTCAGAGGCAGAAGGCTCCTGGGTTCAATCCCTGGGAACACACACACACAACAACTCTCAGAGCACTTGCTATTCTGTGGCTTCGTCAAAGGCAGGATGAGGCCTGACCGGGGTGGCTGTGCCCTGTGTGTTGAAGTAATCTGTGAGTGAATTAGTAATTGAAAGAATGAACAAATGCTTGCAAAGTGCCCCTACGGTTCTGAGCCCAGAGCAGGAGCTCTCCAAATGTTCATTCCTTCCTAGTTTCCTGCCCTTGCCATCCTCTTTATCTCACCCCAGCCCTTTCTGGCATGAATCCTCATCCAAACAGTGCCAGAATGGTGCGGAAGCTGCCAATCCCTTCTGGTTGCAAGGGAAGGAAAATGTGCCACCGCCATTTGGGGATTTTGGGCACGGGATGGAGGCATGCTCAGGCTGGGGCTCCTGCTGGACTCATTCTCAGAACTACAAATGGGCAGGGCCGAGAAAAACTGTGCAAACCAGCAATTTGGGTAGTGGCCACTCATGGATCCCTTTTCCAGAGCACTGGAGGGTGAGCTCCAAGGAGTGTTCTCCCACAAAGTGACCTCGTACAAAGGAGTCAGGGAATCCAAGGAGGCCTGGGGGACACCCACCTTTGGGGAAACGGTAATGGGGCTTGACCCTCACACAAAATCTTGGAATCTATGTTTTTCAGAAATGTGAGAAACCCTGTATATCATCAGTGCAAGCTCCAGAGGGATGATTCCTCTTTAAGTAGGGACTGGCCAAAGTCTTGAACTCCCCAGTGGGTGTGGGGCTCACTACTTCCCTGCAGTATTCATCCTCTGCTTACCCTGGTGGGAAGGGCAAGACAGACCATTTCAGCATTTGGGGAATCCAGGGGTCCCTGAGTGGAGCTGAAAGCGACCCTGGCTCCCCATGAGTTTGGGAGCCCCAGGAGTAGGGTGTGTCTCCTTGCCCTCTCTCCTCGGTCACATTGAGGGCCCCATTCGGATTTTCTTATGGTGTCCCAGGTGTCCATGCTTCCTCTCTTACACGACCCAGGTCTTCTTACTTCTTCAGCCCGAGTTGGCTGGGCTTCTGGCATTCAGAAATGCTGTCCTGAGCTGTGCTTGGGGACAGGCTGTGCCTTCTGCAGAGCCACCGCGAAGAACAAAGAACGTGTCTGCATTTTCTGTGGGACTCAGGGAAGATGCTGCCCATTGTATAGCTCAGTGTACCTTAAGTAATGGCTCCCATGATAAATTCTGCCTAGAATTTAATGCCAGGGAGCATGTTTATGTCTCCTGAAAACTGGCCTTTTGTTCTGGCAGGGAGAACACTATATCCTTTTGGTTCTACTTTGGTCTGAGCTGCCAGGAACCTCAGAGCTAAATTTAATGATTAATTGCAACATCTTCAATATTTTCAGTGTAGACTGTAGCTCTTTCTTCTTTTCCCATTCACCAGGCTTCCCAAAGAGAGAACTGTAGATGCCTGGAACAGAACCAACTTGCTAAAATGTAGCTTACTGGTCCAATCTCAGACCTACGGGACCAGAATCCTCGGGTGGGGTGGGGAGTCTTATGAATCCCAAGTTTATTCTTATGCAAACTGAAGTCTGAGACCCACTGCTATGAGTTATATTGATCTTTTATCTCAAACATCCTCTAGTGAAGGTATGCTTTAAACCACTTCAATAGCTATTTGGATGCAAGAGGACTTTTAAAAATGTATGATATAGCCAGGTGTGGTGGCCCAGGCCTATAATCCCAGGACATGGGAGGCTGAAATAGGAGGATGGTGGGTTCATGGCCAGCCTCAGCAACTTAGTGAAACTCTGTTTCAAAATAAAAAATAAAATACAGTTGGGGATATAGATCAGAGGTAGAATGCCCCTGGGTTCTATCGCCAGTAAAACACACACACACACACACACACACACAAGTGTATGCTATATATTTAATTGAAATGAAATTAAATATTGAAATGAAAAAGAAAGTTCTAACATTAAACCTCTGCACATAGTAGTTGAAAACCATCTTATGAATACATGATTGATGAGATTAAATTTAAAAATAAATTCTAAATTTAAAATACACCAGAGTCTATTGTAAAAATACTTTATTAAAAAGTTGTGAGTAAAAACTATTAGGGCTAGGATGTTAGCTCAGTGGTAGAGTACTTGCCTACCAAGTATTTAACAACTATTAGGGCCAGGACATTAAAAACTATTAGGGCTAGGACATTAAAAGCTATTAGGGATAGGATATTAAAAACTATTAGGGCTAGGATATTAACTCAGTGATAGAGCACTTGCCTAGCATGCACAAGGTCCCAAGTTCAATTCCCAGCACTACAAAAAGAAAAAAATTACTTAATAAACCACAATAACTATTCTTAAAAAGTCAAATAAAGGTGCATCATATAGTTAATAATTCTAATTTCCCATGTCGTGCATTTCCACAATAGGATATAGAAAAATATTGTATTATAAATCAATTCTGCAGTGGAATACTATGCAGCTGTAGAAATGAATGAGGGAGCTTATAATGAAATGAAAAGATATCCAAGATATTTTGTCAAATGAAAAAAAGGAGCAGAATAGCATGTGTAGGATGCTAGCTTTTGTGAAAAATAGGGGGAGGTGTGAATGTATATTTTGCTCACTTACATAGGTGTAAAGACACCCCAGAAGGTTTCCTAATACACTAATGGCAGTTTGTGTGAGAGGTAGTGGGAACTGTGTGGATCTTAGATAGCGTGAAAGAAAACCTTTCACCATATGCCTTTATTCATTTTTGAACCCTATGAATATACTCCACATGTGAATATTCCAGATTCAAAAAATTCAATCTATATATGATCAAAAGATACTCTACTCTTAGCAGAGCTAAGACAGGTGTTTGGAGCCACTCGGTTTCCTCCATGTCAATCCTGACCTCACACCACTTTACCCCAGGACAACCTCCTCTGAAAGGGCCCTGGAGCTCATGGCTTTGGGCAGAATGAGCTGTAACCATAAGAATACAAAGGGGACGGAGGAGATTACAGTGCCATTGCTTTCCAGCTTCTAAGAATGTTGATGCTCCATGTGCAGGCTCGGGAGGGCTTCTCATCTGTGACAGGCTCTGAGGCTGCAGGATGTTGTGTGTTTGTCTGCCAGGGCCACCACGACAGAGTACCACAGACTGGGGGCCTAAATCAGAGAAAGTTATTACCTCACAGTTCTGGAGGTGGGAGGAGAAGATCTAGAGGCCAGCAGAGTTGCTTTCCTTTGAGGCCTCTCCCCTTGGCTCATAGATGGTTGGCCTCTCACTGCGTGTGTGTGTGTGTGTGTGTGTGTGTGTGTGTGTGTGTTACTGGGGATTAAACCCAGGGGCATTCTACCTCTGAGGTACATCCCCAGTCCCTTAAAAATTTTTTAAACATGCTTTTATTGGTGCATTGTAGTCTCACATCACAATGAATATCAATTTGATGTTAACATACATGCACACAGCTCTTAGTGTCCCCCCAGCCTCCCCCTAAAATTTTTTTTTAATTTATTTTTGGAAACAGGATTTTACTAGATTGCTGAGAGTCTCTCTAAGTTGCTGAGGCTGGCCTCAAACCGGTGAGCCTCCTGTCTCAGCCTCCTAAGTACTAGGATTACAGACATGCTCCACCATGCCCAGCCCCAATTGCATCTTCATATGGTCTTTTCTTGGTAGGCTCTCATTCATCTCCGGTGTCTCTGTGAGTCCAGATTTCTTCTTCTTATAAGGAATCCAATCAGATTGGATTAGGGCCCACCCTAATGGCCGGATGTTACACAGGCTACCTCTGTAAAGGCCCTGTTTCCAAATAACATCACATTCAATGTAGTGGAGGTTAGGGATTCACATATGGATTTGAGGGGGAGGGACACAACTCATCCCATCACAGTAAACACGTGTGGTCAGAGTTTGGGGACTGAGGCTTTGGATTCAGACCTTGGCTCCCATCTGAGTCAATGCTGGGACCATATCTGATTGGGCAAGATGTGGTTTAAAATAGCTTATGGTAAAGCAGGATGGAAAGTTCAAGAAGGCAGATAAAAAAGAGAGGTGAGGAAGAACTGAGGGAAAGGAAGAAAATAAGAAGCAGAGGAAAAAGTAGGGGGGAGTCAGTAGGGAAGCCTCGGCATCCCTCCCCCCAAGCAACAGCTCAGCTGGGACCCCTACAGTGTGAAGGGTGACTCGGAGTGTCATCTCCACGGCCCCAGCCTATACCCCAGCCCCCCAGTACTTGGCTCTGTCTTCTCCCTGGAACCCTTTGCAAGACTTAGCCCTAAGTGAGCTGATGCATCTGGACACCTGCTCCCAGCGTTAGAGTGGGAAGAAGTGGCCAGTCCATCTACAAGCCCCTCCATTTTATGGAGGAAAAGGGGAAATTCCTGAGTGAGGAAAGCGACATCTGGGTCCTGAAATCCCATTGTGTGTGTGTGTGTGTGTGTGTGTGTGTGTGTGTGTGTGAACCCATGGGCATTCTACCTCTGAACTATACCCCCAGCCC
The DNA here is from genome assembly GCA_004027185.1 of Glis glis. Lineage (NCBI taxonomy): Eukaryota > Metazoa > Chordata > Mammalia > Rodentia > Gliridae > Glis > Glis glis. The sequence continues at coordinate 39,617 of PVJS01001627.1, forward strand.
TACTTTATTTTTTATTTCGAAACAGGCCTCACTAAGTACCTGAGGGCCTCCCTAAATTACTGAGACTGGCCTCAAACCTGCAATCCTCCTATCTCAGCCTCCCAAGTATTGGGATAGGCGCATACCATCATTGCTCCTCTAAATGAGTAATCATGGGCGAGGGATTGCCCTGAATGCTCATACCCCTGGGGGATCCAGCAGCAAATCAGCATAGGGGCCTATCTCCTCCTCCTCATATATACAGTTTACGCTCTGGGCTCCCTTCTCCCAGGTCAGAGGTAGTGGCTTCCCCAAGGGCGTGAGACTGACACCTGGGGTTGGGAGCTATGATGGAGAACCCCACCCCCAAAGAGGGCTGCAGATGGGCAACCAGATACAACATACCTTGGGGCATTAGAAAAGGTGAGTCAGGGAGACAGAGATGTTTCCAGAAGACTGTCCTGAACAGGGAAGAAGAGAGGCATAAATTATGACTTAACACCCCCAATAAATACTGATCTGATATTCCAGAGTTCTGGCTGCAGCATAAATGCTGGGCCTGTGGCAGACGGATGGATGGTGTGCTTGGAATGATGGAGCATCTCTCCAGTCTACTGGATGATGCTGGCCTCTTTTGCACGCAGTATCTACAACAAGGACGAGTCCCATAATGAAAGATAGTCCAGGGATGGCAGGAACGACCTGTCTCCATTATGTCTTCCCTGGCAACGGGGGACTGCAGGGTCGGTCTCAGAGCCAGAGGAGCTGAGCGCCCGGAGCCCCTGGAGCACAGAGAGGGCCTGGGGCACGGGCCTCCTTCCCCAGCACAGGAGCATTACCACCTCTTAGCCATAGCGGGTTCAGAGTGACTTTGATCCCTCACCATTAGCACAGCAGAGGGGTATCATTTATTTCAATCCATTTTCATTTCCTGTGACCTGGGAGCCTGCTCCCAGTGAGGGCTCTGGAGGCCTGAGTCCTCGCATGGGATCCAGGACCGGCCCCCTGGAGTAGGGTCCATCCACTGGGGGAAGGTAAGTCATCCCTGGATACAAGTTTTTCTCATGGAGAAAACACCTGAGCCCACAGTGGCCTCAGGTCTGCTGGGATCACTCAAGGATCTATTTTCTACTCCCTGACCTCAGTCCTGTCCTAACATTCAGAAAAACTTTTTCTCTATCCCACCTCTACACACTGACTTCTGCACTGAGCTCACCCAGGACGCATTCGGCTCCTCTAGTCCTCCGACACATTCTTTCTGATCCTCTGCCTCCCGTAAGAAGCTGCACTGACCACTCCTGACTGCACCAAATTCTTCCCTCCCCCAGCTCCTCTGCACTTACCACACAAACCACTGTCCCCTCGAGTTAATACCTAAGTATTTTGCTCGTGTCTAATTGCTTTGTAGGATTCATTTCTCCCAACAAAAACCATAAACTTTCTGTGTGTGTGATACTGGGAATTGAACCCGGGGCCTTGCGTGTGCTACACAAGTGCTTTGCCACTGAGTCTCACCTCCAGCCCTTTTTATTTTATTTTGAGACAAGGTCTCGGTAAGTTACCCAGGCCAGCCTCAAACTTGTGACCCTCCACACCTGGAATAAAATTGTAAGCTTCTTAAAGTATGACCTTAAGTTTTACAGCGAGTTCCTGCCCTGCCCGTGCCTGTCGCACCGAGTAGATGCTCAATAAATGGAAACTGAATGATTGCCTTGAATTGGAGTATGAGTCTCCTTCCCGCCAAGCTGGGTGTTCGCCAAACACAAAGAAGTCGCTTTCATTGGCCAGCGCAGGGAACTGGCACAGGATGTAGGGAGAATGGGGGCCAATAAAGCTGGTCAGTTCAATCCATTCAAGCTAAACTGGCTCTCTCAGTAGTGGTTGGCAAAGCAAGCCTGCCCAGATGTTGGTGTTAAGCTCCCTGCTTCTGTTTTTTTTTTTTAAATAGGGTCTTGCTAAGTTGCTGAGGGTATCACTAAGTTCCTGAGGCTGGTCTCAAACCTACACTCCTCCTCTCTCAGCCTCCCAAGCAGTGGGATTACAGGCAGGCGCCACCACACCCAGCTTCAATCCCTGACTCTTGCACAAATCTCCCCACAGATCCCAGCATCCCACCTCCTGTGGAGATCCAGACAGGATGCCCCCATGTGTCTCTGCTTCCCTCCATCAGAGCCTCTGGAGAGCCCAGGGCCAGGCGGCCTGGCTGCTTCCTCTGGGGGTTCAGGGCGTGGCCACCATGCCTGCTGTGCTCCTGGTCCAAATGAGGACCAGGAGCAGCACTGAAGGAGGAGAAGGGGTCCCTTGGAAATGTTTCAGGGGTGCAATCATCATGACAGTCACCTCTGTGGAGCCTGCTCTCTCCCACTCTCCCAGCTCTGGCCAGCAGGAAGCCCTCTGGGGCTTGATACACACTGAACCCGCTCCCCTCCGTCCTCTTCCCAAATGTCATCCACCACTTCTACCTGTGCAGGCTTCGCATTTGACAATGGAGTCTTTTATTTATTTGTTTATGTATGTATGTATGTATTGGTACTGGGAATTGAACCCAGGGGCATTTTACCTTTGAGCTACACCCCTAGCCCTTTTTATTTTGCATTTTGAAACAGGGTCTCACTATGTTGCTGAGGGTCTCGCTACATTGCTGAGACTGGTCATGAACCTGCAACCCTCCTGTTTCAGACTCCCAAGTACTGGGATTACAGGCTTGTGCCACCTTGCCTGGCTCAGCCATTTCTTATTCCCACAAATATTGAGAATTTGAGTTGTCCAGGCCCATGTATCCAAGGAGGGATATATGTGTCCTTTGGAAGAGGAGATGACATTATGCTTACACCAGCATTTAACCACCCTCATCTCCAAGAAGTTCATCCTTGTATCTGACCTAAATCTCAGTTTGTTCACTGTCCTGCACAGATCTTGTCCTCCAGCTCATTCCCTCGCCTCCTCTTCTCCAGCTGTGGCCAGGATAGGGTCGTCCTGTGACCTCGCTTTAAGTATCAGAGCCTGGAGAACGGCTCTTATCGTCCCCGCCAGTTAGTTCCATCTGTCTTAATTACATTTTCAATTTTGTCACTTACCGTCACTTTGTATTTCCTTCAGTGGTGGAGCGTGCCCAGGAGGGCTTAGGGGGCCCTGCCCTTCCGGGCCACTGGGTGGTTCCTGGCTCCATCACTCAGGACTGGCAAATTGCTGGCACCTGCCCTAGGGCTTACTGCAGAGCACGCTAAATAAATCACCACCCTCACCCTCTACCCCAACTAAACTGCCTTGGCTGCGGCTCAAGGCCCTGATCTGGGACGTGCCCGCTGCCAACTCCTCTAGCCAGCTGCCTGCCTGCCCACCTGCCGCCTGCCCGTGGGCTTCAGGGTGACCTGGGGCTTGTCTCCAAAACACTGCAGGAAGCTGCGAGTCTACCAGGCTGCCTGTGCTGGGCACCTGCTCAGCTGGCCTCTTGCCTGGCTCCATCCCTTTCTGAACTTGCTGCATGATGCAAGAGGCTCATTTACCCCGGAGTCCGCACACCCACTTCCACCATGCGGGGTAGGCAGGCATGGGGGAGGGCAAAGAGGGGGCCCAGAAGGCAGGTGAAGGCCAAATAGGATATAAAGAGAGAACTGACACCTTTCATTGTGTTTTATTACCTGGGGAATGAATGAAATTCAATGCCTCCAGGGTTAGCTTTGTGGGTTTCATTTTTGTTTTGGTGGTACTGGGGATTGAACTACATCCCAGCCCTATTTTACTTTATTTTTAATTTTACTTTCAGGTACTGGGATTGAACCCAGGGACATTCTACCTTCAAGATACACCCCCAGTCCTTTCTATTTTTAATTTCAAAATGGTCTTGCTAAGTTTCTATGACTGGCCTCGAACCTGTGAGCCTCCTGTTTCAGCCTCCCAAGTACTGGGATTAACTGCTCCTGGCTAGTAGAAGTTTATTTCTGGTCTGTGCAAAGGTCCCAGCTCCTGTGGTATTTCTGTAACTACTGCCATGATTCTCTGGCATCTTGTCCTCATGCCAGCTGGTAGGAAGGGGTGACAGTGGCCATTATCATCAGATGGCATTGGGCACGCTGTCCTCCTGCCCGCTAAGCTTTCTTTTTTTTTTTTTTTTTTGCAGTACCAGGGAATTGAACCCAGGGGCGTTCTACCTCCGAGCTACACCCCTGGCCCTATTTTTTTGAAACATGGTCTCACGAAGTTGCGGAGGGCCTCACTAAGTAGCTGAGGCTGGCCGTGAACCCGGATCCTCTGGTCTCAGCCTCCCAAGTACTGGGATTACAAGCGTGCGCCACCACGCCTGGCTCCGCTAAGCTTTCACTTCTTTGCAGAGCCTGGAAGCCTTGGCACCGCGTTGCGCAGGCTCCTTTCCCACTGGGCTCTTGGATGTGACAAAGTCCAGACAATGAGCTGCACTTGCATCTGTTCAGAAGACAGAAGGAAGGCTGTGGTCATTGTCCCTTAGGCAGCAGAAGCACCTGGCCTGCAGCCTCTGGCCTAAAGTAGGGATTTTGTGTTTTGTTTTGGCACTGGGGACTGAACCCAGGGGCATTCTACCTCTGAGCTACACCCCCAGTCCTTTTTATTTTGAAACATGGTCTCACTAAGTGGTCGAGGGCCTCGCTGGTTGCTGAGTCTGGCCTTGAACCTGTGATCCTCCTGTCTCAGCCTCCCAAATACTGGGATTATAGGCATGCACCACCAGGCCCGGCCCTGTCTGATTAACTTTTGATGCCCAGAGTCTAGCCCTGCTTACAACTCCAAATTCACCCTCCAGCCTCACTCCACCCCCTGCCCTTATCAGGTTTCCAGGGCTTTCTTGTGCCTCTGCAACACTACACACAGTGCCCCCTCTTCAGAACACTTCCTCTGCCTTCCTTCCCCAACTCTCACCAGCCAAGCCCTACCAGGTACCACCTCCTCCAGAAAGCTTTTCCCAGTCCTTGAAGGGAGGCCGAGGCCCCTCTGAGCTCCCCCAGCCTCTCTGCTTCCCTCCTCACCCTCCCTCCTCAGGGTGTGGCCAGGGACCAGCGGCAGCACCACCTGGGAGCTGGTTGGAGGTGCAGACTCTCTGGTCCACCTGGACCTGATAAATCAGGGTGTGTGGTTCAACTAGCTCTCCCGGTGGTCCGGTGCACACCCAAATTCAGGAAGTGCTGCTGCCACACCACTGATTGAAGGGACTGGAATTATCCATCTGGTCTTTTATCTACTACCAGAATGTTCTGAGGGCAAGACATTTCTTATTCTTTTTATCCCCTCCTTTATCCCCAACCAGTAAGGTTGCCAGATTTAGCAAACAAAAACACAGGACAGCCGAGCCCATTGTACATGCCTGTAATCCCAGTGTTTGGATGGCTGAGACAGGTGGATCACAGGTTCGAGGACAGCCTCAGCAATTCAGTGAGACTTTTGGCGGCCTAGGGAGAGCCTGTTTCAAAACAAGGAAATAAAAAGGGCTGGGAGTGTAGCTTGGGAGTAGAATGCCCCTGGGTTCAATCCCCAGCACCACAATAAATAAATATAAGTAACTAAATAATTTTTTTAAAAAAGGATGGGGGCATAGCTTGGAGGTAGAATGCCACAGAGTTCCATCCCCAGTACCAAAAAAAAAAAAAAATCCCAAAACCAAACCCAAACAAAACAAAACAAAAACCACAGGACACCCCATTAAATTTGAATTTTGGATAACCAATGAGCAACTCTTGAAGTATAAGAATGGCTGGTACAATATTTGCAACATAGTTATACGATGAAATGATTTGTGTACCCTCAGGGTGGTGGCACATACTTGTAATCTCAGTACTTGGGAGGCTGAGACAGGAGGATCACAGGCTTGAGGCCAGTCTCAGAAACTTAGCGAGACCCTCTTTCAAAATAAAAATAAAACAGGGCTGGGGGTGTAGCTCAGAGGTAGAATGCACCTGGGTTCAATCTCCAGTACAACAAAAACAAACGAATAAAAAAGAGTTGCGGCTTCCCTGAAATCAAAATTTAATCTACATTTTAATTTGTATTAAATTTCTATCTGCTTTATGCTTTATCTACAACCCTATCCAGAAACTGGCCTGCATACAAGTGCCCCATACACATTTACTGAATGAAGGCTAACGGGCCGAGCTGGTGTGAGCCTCAGCTAGAGCCAAGTAGCTCGCCCGCCCCGCCTCCTTCCCAGGGCTGCTGCTAAAATAAAACCGGTGAGAAGCACTTTAGAAACCCTGAAGCCGTGTGCAAACGTGTTTGTTATTATAGTCATTGCCACCATTGCCATCACCCGAATGGCCCTGAACATGTCTAAGCCAGACTTTTTGAGCATTTGTGGATGTCAGTAATTCTTTTATATTGCTCGGATCAATCTGGATTTAGCACATTAAGACAGATGACATTATATTACAATCATGTTATTACTATTATTATCACCATTACTGATATGGCTACAGTATGCTACTTTATGGATCACAGTGATTATTTTCCCCCAAGAGAATTTTATGTTCTTGTCAGTGACGTCACTGTAATAATGAAAGCCAGGCCCTCCCCCGGGGCTCTGGGTGGCCTCTGCCGGGAAGCCCCGCCTCCGCTCAGGAACTGCAGCCACCAGTGCTAGTTGGAGACTTTGGGGGACACAGAGACACAGGTTAACTTCTGAGGTCAAATCTAGGTCAGCAGTTCCCAGAGTGCGGTCCTTGGGCCAGCAGCATTGGTACCACCCAGAAGCTTGTTCGAAATGCAAATTCTTAGAGTCCACTCCAGACCTCCTGAATCTGAAACTCTGAGCGTGGGGCCAGCAGTCTGTGTTTTAACAAGCCTTCCAGCTGATCGATAATCCCAAAGCCCGAGAATCACTGATCTAGGCAGATGCCAGAGGACATGGGGCTCTCTGACAACTATAATTTGATTGTGTTCACTGGGATCCAGAGAGACAGAGCCCAGGGAGCAAGGGAGAGCATGAGCGCCAGGAGAGAGAAGAGTGTCGGCAGTCTTGGTGTCAGGGTCCTCCTTGAGTCCCAGGTTCCCCAGGGAAAAAGTGAAGGTGGAGATGGGGTAGCAAAAGAATGTCAGGTGCAAAGGTCCTGGGGCCTGGCAGCAAAGGGCAAGTTTGGGAAAAGAGTAGGTTTTCAGGTTCAACTGGATTCTGTGATAGGAGGGAAGATGGTTCAGTCAGAGCACGGGATCCCTTAGATGCCAAGGGATCCACTGAGATTTCACACAGCAGTGTTTGAAGGCTCTGAAGGTTTTGGAACAGGAGAGGGGCGTGGTCAGAGCTGAGCTTGTGTAGCACGGAGAGGGTGGGAGGAGCTGGGAGCACAGCGAGGTGGCTTCAGTCAGGGCTGACTCTTCCGCCACATGGGTGGGCCCTAGCTTAAGCAACATGTCCCCCGTGGCCCTGCCTCTAAGAGGAAAGCTGGTGTCCTTCTTCATGAAGAGGCCATGTTTACTCATAGCATTAGAAAACAAAAATAAAAACTAAAAACCGTCCTGGCTGGCTGGACTCTGCCGCTTCCGCCAGCTGGGGGTTTGGGACCTGTGACCGCCGGAGCCATGATGGTTCCTGGGCAGGCCTTAGGCCCAGCGCTTCCCAGCAGGGGCTTCGGTCTGGCAGCAGCTCTTGTCACGGACTCAGGGGGTAAGAGCAGACAGAAGGCCGCCCTGCCCTTGGCTGCCTCCCTGGCCCAGGAAGAAAAGGCTGCCCTTGGATGGGCTCTCCTTAAGGTCAGGAGAAGGAGGAAGCAGGGATGAGGGACAAGAAAAAGTATTTAGCTGGGCATGGTAGCACACACCTGTTATCCCAGTACTCAGGAAGCTGAGACAGGAGGATCGCAGGTTCAAAGCCAGCCTCAGCAACTTTGCAAGGCCCTCAGCAATTTAGCGAAACCCTGTTTCAAAATAAAAAATAAAATAAGAGGCCGGGCGTGGTGGCACACGCTTGTAATCCCAGTACTTGGGAGGCTGAGACAGAAGGATCACAGGTTGGAGGCCAGCCTCAGCAATGTAGTGAGGTTCTCAGCAACTTAGTGAGATTCTGTTTCCAAATAAAAAAGAAAAAAGGCTGGAGGTGTATCTCAGGTAGAAAGCCCCTGGAACTTTAATCCCCAGCAACACACACACACACACACACACACACACACACACACACACACACACGATTTATAGCTCTCCTATTCATGTTCCCCTACGCCAGCCCTGCCTTGGGAGACTGAGGGGCTCCCTCTTCCTTGGAGGAGTAATGAAGGTCAAAGAGAGTATCACATTTCATGGCCATTTATGGATCAGCAGTTTGGGGAGCACGGGGGGTATGGTGTCCCCTCCAGTGGCTCCACAAGCGGTGGGCATCACTGACAGGGCCTTGAGCAGGAAAACAAGGACACCACACACCCCCAGTTGACAGCGGAAAATACTTATCCCTGGGCACAGTGGGGACATCCCACAGAGAGCCCAAAAGTCGCTGCATGTTTGGGGCAGGGTGTCTTCGCGTAGGAGTGGTCCTTCAATGGCAAGCAGGGTGAGGGACAATGAATGACGCCGTGGCTGTGGGTGTGGCTCCATTGCTGGGCACATCAGGCCTGGGAGACATGAATTGCATGTGCAGAAGCCCTGATGTAAGACAGGCGCCACATAAGGGCCTGTTGACAAATGAATGTTCCATAAATGGGCGTTGAGTGGTCACTGTGACCCAGGTTCTTTTGTAGACTTTGTCCCCTCCTCCCCAGTCCCTTGAGGACAGAGCCATTGATGTCTGCAGGTTGCGGGAAGTGCCTCCCCTGCTTTCCATGGTCTTGCCCTCTGGTGGGGTATTCCCTGGGAAGGGTTACATTTCCACTTTATAAAGCCAAAATGTTGCTAGGGCTCATGGAGACCTTGCCACTGACTCACACACACACACAGAGCTGGAGAAGCAGAATCTCCCGGTGGAGAGTGACAGGTCCAGATCACGAAGGGAGATGGGGACACAGCCAACAGTAGGACCTCGTGCCTGCTGCATCCCGGCACTTGTCCCTTCGCACCACACTTCCGATCTTTAGGATCATCCCCAGAGGGGCGAGGGGAGAATCAGCCTAAAAGTGTGCCCTGACCCCATGGGGCCCGAGCTCTAGGGCTTCGGATCTCCCTGTCCCTCAGTCCCCCAGCAAAGGACTCACCATCCCTCTCCCCCAGGGGCTCAGGCTCTTGGATTGCATAGCCCATGTCTTTGGTCAGTGGGTGGAGGCCCGTGGTTCCATCTTGGGCAGCGTGGTACTTAAGGGCAGAGTCTGGAGCCAGACTGCTAGGTTCACCCTCCTGTTCTTCACTTAACTATGTAAGCTGACCTTGGGCAAGTCTCTTAATCTTACAGTGTCTTCATTTTGTATCTCAAAATAGAGATACTATCACGTAGGGCTGCTATGAGGATGAAATGAATTTCTTTTTATCCGGAACCCAGAACAGTGTCCTGCACACTGTAATAGCTAGGTATATAAAGTTTAATATGTGATATATAAAGTGCTATTGTAGTTTGGGTTTCCTGGAAGCAGAGCCCAAGACAGAGTCAGGTGCATCGGATTTATTGCGGGAGCCCTGGAAGGAGCACAGGAGGGAAGGGCTTCGGGAAGGATGTGGTCTCTGCTGCGTCTGGACGTCAGGTGTCCCACAGAGTCAGTCTCACCTCAAGGCAAGGGATTGGGAAGGGGATTAAGGAGAAAGGATTCAGCCGATACCACTCAGCTCTTGTCTACAGGATGCCCCAAGCGGCAGGGAAGAGGTGAACCCCGTATACCAAGGGCAACTCTAGAGAAGAGGGAGGCTAGGAGCTGGGAGCCACAGCTGGGCATGGGTGCACTGGCCGGGCAAAGGAGATCTCCATGGCGTTGGCCCAGAGCAGAACACTAAGATCCCTCCCCCTCTCCCTTTGAAAGCCGGGCAGGTGCTGTCCTTGGTCCTGACCCTTCTCTTCTACTTCTCCCAGGGTTGGGCTTCCTCCCCTATCCCATCCCCTGTCAATCAAAACTGTCAAGGGCGTCCTCACCCCCAGCACCACCTATCAGCTCTTCCCAGTCTCCCCTTAGAGGAGGGCTCTCCTGAGGACACCCGAGTTCCCTGAGACCTCCTGAACCCAGGAGCCTCTGACTCAGACAGGGGCCCAGTTTTCCTGTGATAGCTTGACCTTTGCCCCTCCACTCTCCACCCCCTCCAGGTTTCTTGGGGTGGGGACTTCATCATGCAGAATTTTTTTGTCACACCATGGGTGCCTCGGAGGAAAATCGGCAAAATTAATTGGAAATTAAAGTCACCAAATGAGCACTGAATTAAGAAACCATTAACTCCAAATGCTTGCTAGAAGGGAGCGGAAGTTAATTACAAAGGCTGCTTGGTTATTTTGTGTTTTCTGCATCACAGTATCATCTTAGGTCCTGATGCCTGAGTCTGATTAGCATTCCATGGCTATCACTGTGGCATTAGGGAGTGGTGTGGCCCTCTCCCCTGGTGTCCGATGGAACTCGGGCATCCAGGAAACCCCTGCAGGAGATTGGGCCTCTCCACACACGCCCTGCCTGGGCCACAGCAGCATCTTCCCACAGCTGCCCCTGCCTTAGTCCCCTCTAAGGGAAGTCATCGGCAGTGGTACCCTAGGGAGTCCCTGCCCACGCATTATCATCACATAATGGGCACCACCATCCACCTCATTAGGCTCTGCTGGGGATCAGGATAAAATGGGATAAAATGGAAGAAGCACATGGCTTATTAGCCAAGGGGGCTGTGGGATAATGGGGTGAGGACTGCCTGCCAAGAGTACCTTCCAGATGTGCCTGAAAGGTGACTGTGGGCTAGCTTGACTCTTCTCCCCCTAATAGAGACAACTACTGGAATGGAAGTTTCATGAAGGCAGGGGGTTTGTTTTGTTCATGATTCTATCACAATAAATATTCGTTGAATGAATTGGAACTCCCACGTCTCTTCACCAGGAGCTGAGGGATAGAAATTGTTTTGAATGGTCTTCCAATAACTGGAAGCCAACTGAAGGACGCAGCTGAGGCCGTCATTATCTTTCAGTGGCTCTTTGACAAAACCTCCTCACTGGCACCCTGTATCTTATTACATCCCCCAACTCCCACCTCCATTCTTTTTTTTTTTTTGTACTCGGGATTGAACCCAGGAGCATTCTACCTCTGAGACATACCCCCAGTCCTTCCTTTTTATTTATTTATTTATTTATTTATTTATTTATTTATTTATTTATTTATTTATTTTTGCGGTACTGGGGATTGAACGCAGGGGCGTTCTATCTCCGCGCTATACCCCCGGCCCTATTTTTTTATACTTTATTTTGAAACTGGGTCTCACGAAGTTGCGGAGGGCCTCACTAAGGGTGGGGGAGAGAGAGAGAGAGAGAGAGAGAGAGAGAGAGAGAGCTGAGGCTAGCCGCAAACCCGGATTCTCCGGTCTCTGCCTCCCAAAGTACTGGGATTACAAAGTACTGGGATTACAAGCGTGCGCCACCACGCCCGGCTCTTCCTTTTTATTTTTTATTTTGAAACAGGGTCTCGCTAAGTTGCTGAGGCTGGCCTCAAACCTGTGATTCTCCTGTCTCAGCCTCCCAAGTACTGAGATTACAGGTGTGTGCCACCACACCTGGCTTCCATTCTTTGCATTATATCCCAGAGTGATTTTTTTAAACTGCATATCTGGTTACATCCCTCCCCAGCACAGTACTCTCCCATGACTTTTGCTGCCTACAGAGTAAACTGGAAAAGTAGAAAATGTCCCAGCCTAGCACTGGAGACCCTCAGAGGTCTACAGTCCCCAGCGTTTCCCTTCCAGAACACCCTTCCTCCAGGAAGCCCTCTCCAGCCACCTGAGCCCACCACGAACCTGAGTTCTCCCTTCTACAACTTCCTTTGTCATGAATTTAACACGTAACTACGTATTTGGACTCTTTATTTAGTGTCCCGTGAGTGGTGTCCTCCTATATTGATTATAATCTCCTTGAGCAAATGGATTTGTACTTCCTTAAGGCTCCCACAGAAAACCCAGGCAAGGCCTGAGAACATAGAGATCTCATCACAAAGGACACTGGTCCATTAACTTGTTGGCTCCCCTCTCTCCACTCCCCCACCACATTCTCTTATCACAACTCTCTGCATATCTCTGCTTGGTAATTCCCACACTGTCTTGTAAGCATTGATTTTTCTCATCTGGCCTCATCCCCCTGGCCTGTGGGGTGTTTGAGAACAGGGGACAAATGCTCCTTCTCTCTGAATCCCCAGCAGCCTGTGCGGTGCCGCGGTGAACGAGATGCTGAAATGATCGCTCCCTGGAGACCTTTCCTCATCACGCACTCTGACAGTGCCTTATCTGGACCTTCCATGGCATTACTTCTTCACATACTCATTTACTCATTTATTGGTTCAGCAACTGTTTATTAAACATCGACTATGTGTCAGATACGAGATATTGGAGAGAGAGCAAGGGAAGGACCCGCAGCTTAGACATCTTCATTTCTCTGTCACACATTGAGTTTCTCCAGGTGGGGAACATGCCTGAACCCCCTCCGTGGACCCCGCACTGACTGCAGTGCTTGGACACAATGCATTCGCCAAGTTCTACTGATTAATTAGGAATGCATCTAATTGGCTTCATCCCCCTTTGAAGCCTGTAGTCTCCCCCTGGTCCTTCGGGATTTTAGAGGACCTGGCATTGCTGTGAGGCTAGAGTTGGAGAAGCATGCAAAGGCCAGCTCCCTGGGAGGAGAATTTTATTTAGTGAATATGGCCTTGAAATATCCTGTCTTCGAGGAGGTCATATTCTAAGAGAGAAGACAGAGAGAGATGGTCCCAAGGGGGTGAGAGCAGGTTGGAGGGACAGTGGGACATTGTGCAGGGGCTGTGACAGCCCAGGTGAGAGGATGGGTTCTTCTGTCCTGGAGGTGGGAGATGGCTTTTCAGGGGAGAGTTCGTTGATCTGGGCAGTAAGTCAAAAGTATGTCAAGCTGGACGTGGTGGCGCATGTTAGTAATCCCAGTACTTGGGAGGCTGAGACAGGAGGATCGCAGGTTCACAGCCAGTCTCAGCTACTTAGTGAGGCCTCCACGACTTAGTGAGACCCTATTTCAAAATAAAGAATAAAAAAATAGGATTGGGGTTGTAGCTCAAAGGTAGAATGCCCCGGGTTCAATCCCCAATACCGCGAAAAAAAAAAAGTATGTCAAGCAGACAACGTGGGAAGGACAAGTGCGCAGACAGGTTGAAGATCTGGGGCGTCTGGGGAGCTGCTGGTGTTAGCTCGGCGTTTCCTGAGGGTGGGAGGTGAGGCTGGAGGGGCAGACACGAGGGAGGGTATGCTCTAGCCTAGGAAGCAGCATAGCCTTTGTCACACATACTCTGGGAGAGGCTGGACCATTGTTATCGCCCCCTGAGAAGACAGCAGAGGAGAAAATGGCAGTCCAAGAGGGAGAAGCAATGCAAACCCGGCAAGCGTGCAATGTTTATCTGCATCCTTGCCTGGCCGCATCCAATCTCCCTCCCTATGGCAGGACCACCTTCCTCTGAGGAACACCCCTCTGCCACCCTGTCCCTCACCTAGCCAATCACAGTAGCCCACTCCCCTGGCTACCGTGATTGGCCCAGAGATGATCATGTGACCCCACCTGAGCCACTGAGACTGGGTTCTGGGCTCTTTTGTTAGAACAAAGGGACTGTCCCTTTCTGCTGAGGATGTCGAAAAGATAGACCAGCAGAAGCTGCTTGGAGGTCTCCGCCCACCGCACAGTAAAGGTCGGCCTGAATAAAGCCAATACTGAGGAATGCAGAGCCAAGAGTTGACACGTGGCTGAGTTCCAGTGTCATCACCTATGGCTGGGAACAGTAAGATGTACTTCTGGAACTTTCAGCAGAATTTTTAAAAATTAAGCTAATTTTGGATCAATTGAAAAGTCCCTAACACACTGAGATAGGTCATAAAGATGTTTGAGTCTCCTAGGGGTGGATACCAGTTAGCTGAGCAGAGGCTGTGTGCCTGAGACAGGTGGTGTGAGGAAACATCTGTGGGAAGAGTCCAGAGAACACCACTGAGTTAGTATTTGAGGAGAGAAGTTTGAACTTAAAGAGATGAGATGGACCTAGGACCCACATGAGCAAGGAAGCCTATTTATCCAACAACTGAGGGAGCTAGGGAAAGACCCCATCCTGAGCTCAGCTGGTGTAGGGGGTAGAGATAAAGGGGATTGTTGATACTACAGGATATGCTCAGAAAAAGTCTTCTGCCCAAAAGGGAATAAACTAGAGCAGGAGCTCACAACGTTTTCTTCCTGTAAGGGGACAGCTAGTAAATATGTAGCCTTTGTGAGCCATTCGGTCTCTACTGCAACTGCTCAGCTCTGCTGCTGCAGAGCAAAAGCAGCTGTAGACAATAAATAAACAAGTGAACATGGCTGAGTTCCAAAAAAACTTTATTTACAAAAGCAGGTGGCGGGCCAGCCGTGGCTGTGGGCCATCGTCTGCTGATCCCTGCACTAGAAAATGTAGATAAGACCTTTGGTGTGCTGGATTCGTGCTAAGTCAGTAGAGCCACGTGAGCACAGAAGAGCGTGTGCCTGGAACTCGCAAGTCACTTTTTAATTCATTCCTACCTTGCCTGCCATCGGGGAGTTCCTCAGTTGGGTGGCAAGGGGGGGGGTAGTAGGATGGACTGTAGTTCCCATTATCCCACCAGATCTTGGTTTAAGAATTCAGCCTTAAGCTGGGCGTGGTGGCGCACACTTGTAATCCCAGTACTTGGGAGGCTGAGACAGGAGGATTGCAGGTTCAAGGCCAGCCTCAGCAACTTAGTTGCTTAGTGAGACCCTCAACACCTTAAAAAAAAATCCTGTTTCAAAATAAAAAATAAAGCCTGGCGTGGTGACACACACTTGTAATCCCAGTACTTGGGAGGCTGAGACCAGAAGATCTGGGTTCACAGCCAGCTTCAGCTACTTAGTGAGGCCCTCTGCAACTTAGCAAGACCCTATTTCAAAATAAAGAATAAAAAAATAGGGCTGGGGGTGTAGCTCGGAGGTAGAATGTCCCTGGGTTAAATCCCCAATACTGCAATATATATATATATATATATATATATATATATATATTAAAAAACAATAAAAAATAAAAAGAACTGAGGGTGTAGTTCAGAGGTAGAATGTCCCTGGGTCCAATCTCCAGTACCAAATAAAAGTAACAATAATAATAGTAATAATTCAGTCTTGAAGCAAAAAGGGAAGCATCAAAGACAGCAGATGGTAGGAAGCGGTGGCTGTTACCAAGGACAGCACCACTCCCTGGAAGCCAGCATTGACTAGGGAGAGCCCCGTTCTCATAATAGAGAAGGCCTGTGCCCTGCTTGGGAAGGCAGATTTTGTATCTCTTTCCATAAGGTGGATGAGAAAAAAGAAAAAAGTCCTGGATATCCTAGAAGTGTTCCAAGTCCCTGGGCTCTAAACTCCACCACCAGACCCTTGGGACCATGTAACCAGTGAGAATGAACCTTTTTCCTAAAAGATCTAAAAATAAGCCACATTGCATGCTGATGTATCTAGGCGGAGTGACTACAAGGGGTGCCTGGAAGGGATCTTGAAAAAGTCACTTTTGCTCTTGGTGTCACCTCTTCCTCACCTGTCAAATGGAGATAATAATCACTTCCCTGCCTTGCTCACAGGGTCATTATGATTATTGAATGAGACAATGGACAGAAAAGTGCTATGAGCAGCAGAAAGTACAGATGGGAAGAATTCCGAGTCCAAATGTCCAGTTCAGCCCCCAATCCGCCATGATTCTAATTCCTTTCTTTCTTTTTGTTAAAAATAATCTCCATTTTCTTTCCAAGTGATGAAGAGAAAGAGTCAAGGGTGTTTTCAACCTCCCCATTGGTGATGTTGTTGATTATTTACCCAGCACCCATCTCCCCAGTCATTTCTCCCACTCGCAAAACCTAGAGTATGTTCAGGGACAACTGCATTCTCTAGAGGGTGAAAGGTTTCCTTAGGGCAGTCATAGTAGTCCCATGTCCTTGCTGATAGTTTTAAAAAGGGGTATTTGAACAATTCTTGCCAATGAGGTGTGAGAGAAAGACTTCTGGGATATATAGATAATGATCTCATATTGATTAAAAACCATTAACGAGGTACATACAGGAAGAGCTGGCCTCTCTCAGAAGAAGGGAGTGAACCTGATAATGGACAAGCAAAACCAGAGCTGCTCCTGGAGTACCCGGGGTCCACCCCACTTTTCGCCCCTTATTTTGTGAGATACTAAAACTCCTTGTTTGAATCAGTTGACCTGAATCCCAAAGCATCCTCCTGGACTGTTGCGGTTTAGATATAGAATGTCCCCTGGAAACGCTCATGCATTGGCAATGCAAGAATGTTCAGAGGTGAAATCATTAAATCCTGAGGGTTCTAATCTCATCAGTGGATCAATTCATTGATGGACTAATAATTTGAATGGATTTGTTGGGTGGTAACGTAGGTAGGTAGGGTACGGCTGGAGGAGGTAGGTCACTGGGGATGTGGCCCTGGGGAATATATATGTCCCTTCACCACCTCCCCTTGCTCTCTCTGCTTCCGGCCTCCATGATGTGAAAGCAGCATCGATGCTTTGGAGTTGGCGTTATGGACTGAAGCCTCTGAGAACGCGAGCCCGAGAGGAATAAATCTTTCTTCCTCTAAGTTTTGTGTGTCAGATATTTAGATCCCAGCGGTGAGCACGCTGAGTGGAACATGGATGATCACTTGGTCATGACGAGAAGGCAGAGAGCCCTGGATGCTCGTCAGCACGCTCTCCTCCAGAGCCTCCCCTCTGCCCACAGTCCCCCCATCCTCTTTTCATGGCTTCACCTGGAAACAAAGATGACAAGCCATAAGCTCTACAGGCCTGAGCTCATCTTTCGTTAGTCTTTGGAGGCAGAGTGCTGGGACTGCGGGGGAGAGGGCTGGCTATGAGCAATGTAGCTCTCCCCCATCTCCAGAGCTACAGAAACCCCCTTCCATGTGTAGTCCTCTCCACAGAGCTGAGGGACAGAGCATTTTGGAGGAAATACCTATCTGACTTCAACCAAGAATGGTTGAAGGAAATTTGTGGCTCATGAGGTATGTGCCTAAGAAGAACTGGGAGTTAGGGGCCATCCCTTGGGAGCACAGGGCCAGGGATCAGACCTTTCAACTCGATGTCTCAACTTGGGTCTTGGTCGGGTTTGTCCACCCACTATCAGAGTAAAGAAACCAATGGTTTGACTCAGTTCCTCTTGATCCACTAGACCCCAGCTCTCCTTAAACAGAAAGACTTCCAGAGCCAAAGGTGCTCAAAAAGCATAGAAGAAGCCAGGTGGGGTGGTGCACACATAATCCTTGTACTTGGGAAGCTGAGATGATCACAAGTTCGAGGCCAGCCTATGGTAATTTAGTGAGACCCTGTTTCAAAATAAAAAATAAGCTGGGCGTGGTGGTACATGCTTGTAATCCTTGTAAAACTTGGGAGGCTGAGACGGGAGGATCTCAAATTCAAGGCCAGCCTCAGCTACTTGGCCTTAGCAACTTAGTGAGACCCTGTTTAAAAATAAAATATAAAAAGGGCTGGGGGTGTAGGTCACTCCCAGTACCAAAAAAACAAAGTAGGGCTGGGGGTACATCTTAGAGATAGAATGCCTCTGGGTTCAATCCCCAGTAAAACACACACACACACACACACACACACACACACACACACACACTCACACACCATAGCAGAAGTGGCTGAATTAGAGGTGGGATGTGACATGATAGGACCATGGGGAGGCCCATGACGCCTTCCTAGGGAGAATGAAAGCAGGGGATGAGGAGCCCTGGCTGAGTCAGCACAAGCATAAGATGCAGCTTATTCAGGTGGGAAAGAGCAGGAACCCCAGGTTCAGAGGCCCATAGGTAAGAGGAGGCTCTGATGACAGCAGGTGAGGAGTGAGGCCACAGGATAAGGCTGGACTGGGGACTTTGAGGAGGAAGCAAAGTGACATTCTGCTTCTGAGGGGTATGCCTAGGGGCTGAGTCCTGCTGACCCCAGGCCCACCCTGTTATGGTAGACACAGGTTTTCTTCCTCAGCTCCAGCCTCCACAATCCATTGTCTAACAACAGACTAAAATGCATAGAAGCTGGGCGTGGTGGTGCACACTTGTAATCCTAGTACTTGGGAGGCTGAGACAGGAGGATCACAGGTTCACAGCCAGCCTCAGCAACTTAGTGAGGCCTTCCACAACTTGGTGAGACCCTGTTTCAAAATAAAAATAAATAAATAGGGCTGGGGGGTGTAGCTCAGAGGTAGAATGCCCCCCCCCCGGTTCGATCCCCAGTACCATGAATGAATGAATGAATGAATGAATGTAGTGCATGGGATAAGGTTACAGGCTTCCCCAGGAACTCTGTGGGTTGAGTCTGGGTTGGCTTATCCCTCCAGCCTCCAGACTTTTAGCCATCCCTCCACTCAATAATCGTTCTTGCTTTTCTTCCCCATATCTACCATATTGCCCAGGTCCAACCCACCACCATCTCTCAGCCTGAGAGCCTCCTAAACCGTCCCTGCCACTCCCAATATCTTCCTCTTTCACCTGTGGCCTCCACTCTGAAAGCTACAGTGATCTTTCTAAAACACAAATCGAATGCCTTTATTCTGCTAAAACTTTCAATGGCTCTCCATTACCATCAAGATGAAATCCAGTCAAACATCCTTAACCCAGCCTAGAGGCCCTTCATTATTATCCTGCCCTGCTTCCTTCTCAGGCTTGGCTTTCACTAGGCCCCTTGTTGAACTCAGTGCATTAGTCATGTGGAAATTCATTCAGGTTCTCAATACGCCAGATTCTCATCCATCGCTGAAACTTTCTGTGTGTTACTTCCTACGCCCAGAGTAGTCTTATGCGCACAAATCTCCCTTCTCTTCTCTCCCACCCCAACCTTGCCTGACCACCCTCCCCATCCTACAACTCTTACTGATGCCATTTCTCCGGGAAGCTGTAATGTCTTGGCTCAGGTTCGTGCCTCTCCTTGGGTTTTCCATAGCTCCCTGTGCTTATTCCCATCAAAGTTGTCACAGTATATAGCCATTGCCTCTTTACCTGTCAATCCAACTTTGGGCTTCTCAAATATTAAGATGAAAGATATGAAATTTTCAATATTTTTTGGTACTAGGGGTTGAACCCAGGGGCATTCTACCTCTGAGCTACACCCCCAGCCCTTTTTATTTTTTATTTTGAGACAGGGTCTTGTGAAGTTGCTGTGGGTCTCACTAAGCTGTTGAGGCTGTCCTCAAGCCTGTGATCCTCCTGTCTCAGCCTCCCAACTACTGGGATTATAGGCATATGCCACCATGACCAGCCATTTTTTACATATGAAATGGGCAATTTCATATGGTTCTACTGAACACAAGGACCATAAGTATTTGGTCCTTGACCTGTCAGATCCCAGTGTTTAGCACAAAGTCCAAAACATAGTGCTAAGTAACTGCAGGTCATTATTTTTCAGTGTGACTCCAACTGGAGTTTTATACCTGATGGCCAACATCAGCATAAATCTCCTTGGTGATGAAACCAGGAACCAGGGCAGTTCAAGACAAGGGTCTACTAGGGTCATCGGTCCAGCCTCTTGCCGCGACTCGCCACTGACCACACAGAAGAAAAGCAATACTGGATTGCTGGGCTGACTTAGTCCTGGGCTGTCCCAGCCTGAGGTGCATTCTGACCAGGAATATAGCATGTTCTCAAGCTGGGGGAGCTAGGCCTAACCCCCAAGACCCCTCACCGGCTACAGCCCCTACCTTGGACAGGCCACATGTCTACCTCGTTCTTGCTCCTGGTCATGCTGGGAGCCAGACAGAGGATGGAGGCTCTGAGTAGTAAGAGGTCTGGTTTGCGCTAAAAGCACCAGAGAACTGTGCTCAGTTTTTATTAGAGAGAGACAGGAGGAAATGGTATTTGGGGAAAATATTTTGGCAGTAGTGTCAAGGAAGAAAGAGACGCCACTCGGAAAGTTCTATAGCAGTAAAAGACCGGGGCCACTGTGCATCTGATCTTGGGTGGCAGCCTTGACAGTGGACCTAAGAGGGCAGCTGTGAGAGCTGCCCATGCTGCACGTGCAGCAGGCGTGCAGCTGACTGGGTGTGGACGGACAGGGTTGAAGGAAAGAGCAGAAAAAGAAACTTAAAAAAGCGAAAGAGAGCCAGGCACAGTGGTGCATGCCTATAATCCCAGTACTTGGGAGGCTGAGACAGGAGGCTTGCAGGTTGGAGGCCAGCCTCAGCAACTTAGTGAGACCCTGTTTCAAAATACAAAATAAAAAGGGGTTGGGGATGAAGCTCAGAGGTAGAATGTCCCCGGGTTCAATCCTCAGTACCTACACACACACACACACACACACACACACACACACACACACAAAGGGAAGGAGAGGGCTGGGGATATAGCTTGGTCAGGATGTTTGCTTAGCATAAGCAAGGCCCTGGCTTTGATCCTCAGCTAAAAAAAAAAAAAACACAGGAAGGAGAGATTGACAGCAGAATTATAGGGATTTCACTGTTCCAGGAGAAAGATAAGAAAAAAGAAGAAAGCAGATATCAAGAGATACAGAGGAGAATGGAGAAAGAACCAGAGGCAGAGAAACACTGAGAAATAATTTAAGACAGAGACCACATGGCCCCTGCCCCCAGGATGGGAGCCTGCTGTGTGGAGCAGCTGTCTGCACCCAGCATTAGGCGCCAGAGCCCTAGCCTACAGGGCCCCAGGAGTCCGACTCCTGCTGGGTGTCAGGGGAGCCTGAGGCCCAGGGATGACGCTTGGTTTATAGACAGCCAATGCAGAGGGTAGTTTAAGCCTAGACCCCGACCCAGGAATTGGTATCTCCACCCCACCCTGGTGACCTGGAGCCCCCTTGCCTGGCAGCACCCGCTTGGATTCACTCTCCTGTATAAAGGACCTGGAGTCTGAGCCCAGGGTGGAGTCCTCAGGGGGAGAGGAGGAGAGACTATAGCACCAGGAAGGGAGCCAGGCTGGCAGCCCTGGAGAGAAAGCAGGGAAGGCCCCAGGGTGACCCTCTCCCCAGAGATGCAGCCTCTGCTCTTAGCCTGCGCAGAGACAGCTTCCTTTCTCCCTCAGCTGGAGACCCTTCTTGCTGCCTCCCCATGGTGAAAGCCCAGCCCAGGCTCCACCAGCACCTGGGCACCCCCACCTCCTCATCTTCCCTCCTGCCTGGGATCCCTCCCCTGCGCCCACCTCCCTCCACAGTCCCTCCACACTTCACATGACATCTCTGGCCTGCCTCCTCCTGGCAGCTGCCCAGACCTCTTCCTCCAGGCTCAGCCCTCCCCGCAAGGGTAGGGGAGCACCATGCTGGTGTGGATCTTCTGGTGGCTCTGAAATGGTTAGGAACAGGATGTCGCACACTGTCCCCAAGAGAGGAGAGACAACCCAGGACCTGTGTAGCCGGGGCTTGGGCCTCCGTGGCTAGCAGGGCCAGCAGAGGCAGCCTGCTGTGCTTTCTCCCCCGGCTCCACTGGCCCTGCTGCTGCTGGGCACAAAGCAGCCCGGCACGTTGGCCCAGGTGCCTTGTATGACTCTGCTGGGCCCAAGGCCCCTCCCAGGACCATCCAGTCCCCAGCGGCCTCTCCTCCGCGGCCCTCACCCATGGATACTCCCCAGCAGCAGGCATCCCGCCCATCTGTCCTGAGCCTCGTGAGCAGCAGGGCCCAGCCCCAGCCTGCAATCGCCAGACTGCGGTGCAGGAAAGTCCCTGCCCAGCCCTGGTTCCGCTGACCTGTTTTGCGTCTACTCTCTCTATCTATAAGGGGCATAGCCAGCCTCCCCTCCCCCCTCCAGGCTCTGAGCCCTGCAGAGTGAGGTGGGGGGAAGGGCACTTGGCAACAATGGCCGCCATTGGTGTCATGGCCACCGTAAATCCCTGCCTGGCCTTGAAGGAGTCAGGACACAGAATGGACCCTTGAAAAGGCCAGAAAACATAACGCATATGAACTCTTGGTTTTGGCCAATTAGTTATACACCCCCTAACCTGACAGCAGACCCAACAGAGTGTCATCCCATGATCTCCAGTAAGGTCTGCTGGCAGGGGCTGGATACTGGCCCCCTCTGCCCCGTGGCCCATATCACATTCATCACCTCCTGCCCTGAGCAATGAAGGTTCCAAGTTTCCCTGGGGCCTCCTGCCTCCCCATGGAGACCCCACCCCAGCAGTGGGAGCCCCACCTCCCCCAGCCAGGAGGGCCCGAACAGTGAGCCAACAGGAAGGGAGGTGGGAGCAAGGGGACCTCTGAAGGACCCATGGCTAAAAAGAGGGGCGCCCTCCAAAGACCCCCGCAGCAGGCCTGCAGCCTCCGGGTAGAGCGGAGGCGATGAGCACAATTCTCAGAGCGGGCCTCGCCTCCCCATCCCAGACCCCCACTGGGGGCCTGGCTTCCACATCCAGGACCTGTGAGGGGTTCAGCTAAAAGAGGGGTCTTTTTCATTTAACAAGGAAACAAAACAAAACAAAAAAAGATGTGGAAAGAGAGGTGTTGGAGATGTCCATAGCTAGAACTGCGGCCATCCTGTGGTGCTGGGTGTTGAAGTCTGCGGCACAGGCCCTTCCAGGGGTGGCTCCTGAGTGGCTGGCATGGCCGACGAGGCAGCAGCCACACTGAGCAGGTGGCCAGGGAGCAAGCTGGCCCAGGAGACTCCAGCCACGGCCTCCACCCGGCCCCGGCTCCCTTTACTGCAGTCCCAATTCTGGCCCCCCTCCTCCTCAGCCCAGCTCCTTTCTCTGCA
This sequence comes from Glis glis, assembly GCA_004027185.1. NCBI lineage: Eukaryota > Metazoa > Chordata > Mammalia > Rodentia > Gliridae > Glis > Glis glis. The sequence goes on from PVJS01001627.1 coordinate 62,373, forward strand.
GTGCAGGACGCTGGCGAGGGCCATCCGCTGAGGTCAGGCCAGCCCCACCTTCATGTGCTGAGTGGCGTTAGGCAGGTCACTCCCGCCTGATCGCAGAGACGCCCGGCAGAGGCTGGATGTGGACTCATCGGTCACTGGGCCCTGGCTTATCCCTGACCCTGATTTTCTCTGTCCTCCCTGTGTGTCTGGATATGCTTCATGGTGCCTACCACTCAGAGCTTCTTCTAAGGAAGGCCTCCCCGCCACAGCCCCTGAGCTTCAGGTTTCGTCCCTCCGACACCCCCTCGCCTGGCTGCCACTGAAGGGGCAGAGGGAGGCGCGAGTCCAGCGTTAATGAGCAGGCGAGTCGGGCCAGTGAGCACGTAACTGGGGAAACCGCGCTTGCGGGAGAGCTGCCTTGAAAGAGTGATATTTAAGCTGAGACCCAAACGGGGAATTAGCCAGGTGCTGAGGGAAAAACGCACGTGCAAAGGTCCAGAGGAGGGACGAGGCGTGGCACGCTGCGGGATGAGAAAACAGGGTCAGCGGACTGGACGGGGCAGATCTTTAAGATAGGAGGAGGAAGGGCCAGAGAAGTGAGCAGGGGAGGCAGGTGGGGCCTTGTAGACCCCCATAGTGCACTTGGGTGTAGTCCTGCCCGCTTCCATCTGTCTTGCCTCAACCAGCCATCTCTGCTCCCTTAAAGGCACCCGCTCCTCAATCCTTCAGCTGACGCACTCTGCCCAGCCTATCGGGGCTCTTAGTCTCCTTTTCTATGTCCGCTTTGCTGATACATGTGCAGGCTCTAAGAACCCCTTCCCTGCAGGACAGCCAATGACCACCCCTGCTAGACACAGCTCTGTTCTCACGCTTCACAACCACCCAGAAAGTATTGTCCCCATTTTATAGACGACAATACCAAAGTCAAAGAGTTTGAAATCAATCGCCCGAGCAAACTCAGCCGGCAAATGGCAGGGCCAGAATTTGAGCCCAAGAGTGTCTGACACAAAATCCCCCCAAGGCCCCACCCCGGGTCGTTGCTCTCTGAGGCTGTGAGGATGCAAGGCAAGGGGGGACCAAAGGTGTCCACTGTGACAGGCTCCTAACAGGCTCTGTGCTGGGGGTCCCCGGACAAACCAAAGACCCTCTGAGCTCCAGATAACAGCTTGTCCACAGCCACCTCACACCATAGCACCTGTATTGTTTTTTTCTAGTGACAATGGATGTTTTTTGCTTTGGTCAAAATTCAATTAACTTGTGTCTCCCTCAGCACGTGGCAGTTAAAATTGTACAGGGATTGGCCTGGGAGAACATTTACAGATTGTCTTCACTTTTTCTCCACCTTGTTACACTCCTGCCTCCCTTTGATAAAAATAAAAGCCTCAGTCTTGCCTTTAGTGGTAGGTGATGTTGCTAAATGATTTCACTGTTATGGTTAGAGTAGGTTGAATAATACCCCCCAAAGATACCAGGTCCCAATCCCAGGACCTGTAAATGTTACCTGATTTAGAGAAAGGGTCATGGCAGATATGATGAAGCTAAGGATTTCAGGTGAGAAAATTATCTTGAATTAACCGGATGGGCCCTAAATGCCACCATCTCATAGGAGGGAAACAGAGGGAGGTTTGGCATGTGTGCAGGGAAGGTGACGTGACCCTGGAGGCAGAGATTGGAGGGATGTGGCTGCAGGCCAAGGAATGTCAGCATCCCACCAGAATTTGGAAGAGGAAAGGAGCAGTTCTCCCCTTAAGCCTCTCAGCGGGGTGAGGCTGTGCTAAATTCTTTGATTTAAGCCCAGTGCTGCTGATCTCAGACTTTGGACCTCCAGAACTGTGAGATAATACATTTCTGTTGTTTTGGGTCACCCAGTTTGTAATATTTTGTTACAGCAGCCATAGGAGTATTTAAATACAAAGATTTAAAACAGAGGACTGGGAATGCCCCTCAGCGTAGTAACTGCTAGCATGCATGAGGCCCTGGGTTCCATCCCCAGTCCTGCAGAAGGAGGAGGAGAGTCAGAGCCACAATGACTAAATGAGATATTTGCAAACCTCAAATGCTACCCTGGGAGGTTGTGATAATCTGCCAGGCTGAGAGCTTGATGCCAAATATGTCCAATTTACAGAGAAGAAAACTGAGGCCCAGAGAAGGGCAGAGACTTGTCCAAGGTCACAAAAGTAGTTATTGGCAGACACCAGACTGGAACTCAACAACCCCAACTCTCAGTCCTCCCATCGCCCCAGGTTAATTTCTTCTGCCTTTTATTCTCCTATCTGGGGAAAAAAGGGCCAAGAAACTCTAAGGGGATAGGAAGGTGAGATTGGGGCCAGGCTACAGAAAGCCTGGGGAAGCACACTCCAGGGGTTGGGGGTCATTCAATAGATAAGGTACAAATATTCTGGTATTTTTCTTCCTGAACATTGACTTGAGAGACTGAGAAATGTCACATCTGGTTTGGAAGGGCTTAAGGAAAAGATTGCATTTACAAATGGCATTCTTCATGAACCCCCAAATGGAAGTCAAAGTAGACATCCATCGGGGGGCATCTGGTGGGAAACAGTACAGAAGCGAAGGACAGAGAGGCCGGCTAAGAAGCGGACAGGGCCGGGAGCAGCCAGAATCTCCAACCCTCTCGGCGTTGCGAGGACTAGCCCTTGCTCCGAGCAGAACAGGTGGGCAGATGTAGCTCAGTCTTAGCATGTACCCATGTGTGTGTACACACATGTGCTCAGAAGCATACATCAGGCCGAGGACTCGTGTGCATTACCACACACACGTGCGCATGCACACACAAGGAGGCACACAGGCAGGAGGCTGAAGCAAGCCTGGCAGCCAGGAAGAGCTGCCCGTAATCAGCCAGTTGTCCTTTGGGTCACACTCAAGTCCAAAAGCCAAACGGAGCGTGTCGCCACGATTTGTTCTCCTGGCACCCCGGCTCATGAATGAGCCCAGATCCCTAGCATGAAATGCAACACAGCAGGGAGCTACACGGCTTCCTCTTAGTGGTCTGCTGCTGAGCCTGCCTCCCTCCCTGGGCCTGACTTTGTCTCCCCTCCTTTATCATTGCCCTGCTAGATCCCCAGCACTGGAAACGCTCACCCACATCTCCACACACCATCACCAAACTCCAAGGCTCCAGGATTTAGGGAACATGTTTTTCTAAACAATTTTTAAGGGGAGAGAGAAATGTTGAGCTTACAAGAGAAGAGAGGGTCGGTGTAGCTTCTGACCTGGGAAATGGAGTTGTGCAAGTTTGGGCTCCAGTAGCTATCCCAGAAAGACCATGGTCTGGGGCAAGGGGAGACCCCTATGTGAGGAGATCAACCAGACGCCTGGAACAGAACAGAGTGCACGGCGCACAGAAGCGGGGGGCACCCTGGACAACTGACCCCTTGACTTGGAGCAGGCAGCTGCCAACATTAGCACAGGAGCCAGGAGCCGGGCGTGATGGAACACGTCTGTGATCCCACTACTTGGGAGGCGGAGACAAGAGGATCCCAGGTTCAAGGTCAGCCTCAGCAAATTAGTGAGACACTGTTTTAAAAAAAATAGAATTGGGGGTGTAGCTCAGACATAGACTGTCCCTGGGCTCAATCCCCAATAACAGATACACAAACACACACACACACACACACACACACACACACACACACACACACTAAACAAACTGGGCATGGTTGTGCCTATAATCCTTGGGAAGCTAAGACAGGCAGATACCAGGTGTGTGGCCAGCCTCAGCAACCTTGTGAGGCCCTCTGCAACCTACTGAGACCTTGTTTCAAAATTAAAAATAAAATAGGGCTGGGGGTATAGCTCAGAGGTAGATTCAACCTTCAGTACCACAAAAAATAAAATAAAAAGAGCTGGGGGTGTGGCTTGGAGGTAGAATGGCCCTGGATTAAATCCCTAGTACCAAGTAAAATAAGCGAACAGACATCAGCAGGGGCCTTGGAATGCAGGGACCGAGGCCGCTCAGCTGGCACCTGGAGGAAGGACTGGCTCCAGGGAAAGGGGGGAATGCACGATGGTTCTGAGCTTGTGGGTCGAGGTTGCATTGTTGTGCCATTGGTGTTTTTTTCCAGAACCTTCTTAAATAGTCTGGAGGCAGGCCTCACTGCTAGGATGGTGACCAGCGCAGGATGTCCAGGAAATGGTATCTGCCGTGCCTTGTACATGCTGGCACATCCACCCAGAGGTGGAGAAAGCTCTTTCCCAGAGCCGGGCAGGTGCAGGTTTCCAGCAAGCAGGCCAGGCCTCCAGCTCTAGTCGGCACGCTCCTCCCTCCGAAGTTTGTATAGAGTCAGCCCGGGATCAGGACATGGGGCTTGCTCCCGTGGTCAGGGTGGCGCTTCCCTGCAGCCTCCATTCTGCTATGCTGGGTGCTCCCTGTGCTCAGGTCTGCCTCCCTGCCAAGCTCAGTGCCTCGGGGACCTGGGCTGTCCCGTCCATCCTGACCCCAGCATTGCCAGACCACACTTGGACACGGAGTATTCCTGAGGGTCTCCCCATTAGAGGCCCCTGGGTTCTGCACAGAGACTTCGCTAGGAGCTCCCAAGGGTCCCTTCTCCCCCAGAGTCTGGGTGGCACTACCTTTTAGGTCTCTTAGTAGCAAATGACGGAAACCCGATTGGGGATTTTGCTGAATCAAACAAAAAAAAAAAAATGTGGTGGGGAAGGCCAGGGGAGCAGCCAGCCTCGGAGACACTGGAAGTGAGATTCCTGAGCCCCCAGGCCTCCCTCTTGGCCTTTCCTCTCCGCTTCTCATGGCTGTCGGCCTCCTCTTCTCGTGCTGCCTTCTCTGCAGACCGCTGCAGAGCTTCCTGTGCATAAGGGGCTGTCTTTCCTGGGTTCTAAATGTTCACATCCCAGTAAGGCTGCCGGCTGGCCAGGCTTGGGTCACGTGCCTCTCCCTAGGGTGGAGTGGGCAGGGGGTTGTTCTGTGATTGGCAGGATCCTGAGAGAAGGAACTCTTACCAGAAGAGGCAGCCAAGGGGCTGGGCAGACACAGCCAAAGGTCTCTGAGGTCACCTGCAACACCCCTTCTCCTCTGAGCTGGCAGGAGCTGGAGGTTGTGGTGGTGCATGGGAGGAAAGGGTATATAGGTGACACGCAGGGGCTGTCACTTCCAATCACCCTCAAATCCTCTCTTTGGCATTTATGTCCTTTTCAGCTCCTTCCCAAGCCCCTACCTCCAGCTAAGAAGCTTCCCGAAGGGCAGGGTGGTTACAAGCAAGTGTGGCCTCTGGAGCTAGATTGCCTTGCCACCTAGTGGTCATGTGACCTTGGGCAGGTGACTTTACTTCTCTGTGCCTTCGCTGTTGTGAGAGTTAAATAAATTCAGCTACGCAGATGCTCTTGGAATAATGCCTGGCTCACAGTAAGCCCTCGGGCAGTGGTAGCTGTTCTCCTGGCTCTAAGTCCTGGTCCACACCATCCCCCAGCTAGGATGCCCTTCTCTTGTCCAGATCTCCCTCCTCCTGAGATGTCCCTGACCACTGCATGGCCACGGACAATGCCCATCTCAGAATTCCTATGGTGCTAGGGGTTGGACCATCCTATAGGTCCAGGGCCCAGGAATTGTCCTTCTGTTGGTAAGCCCTGTCTCTAGAGCACTCTAGCTGGAGTCTAGGCACACTGGGATGTCAGGAGATCTCAACTCCCATCCCCTGCAGGACAGGCAAGCCAAAGGAAAGAGGGAGCTGTTAATGACCCTGGAGACAGGCATGGATGGAGCAACCGAGTCAGCACAGCCCCTTCCAGCTGCCACTCCCCCAGGGAGCCAGGAAGTCCCTGTACCTGTGACATCACACCTTCACCCACAGAAATAACCTGCACAGTCAGAGCAGCCAAGTGCAGCCTGCTTCCTGAGGTGACAGGTTGTGAGCGCGAGTCAGATCTGCCGGCTGGTTGACACCTGCCTCTCTGACCCTGAGCAGGGGACGAGCTCATCCATCAGCAGAGGCTTCTGGGAGAGACAGGAGAGGCAGGAAGACAGACATAGCAAAGTCTGGATTTCCTAAGTTTAATTCTAGAAACTAGCCCATCTGGATCTGTGGGTCCAATGTGGCATCTTTCTCTGGCCCTGGAGCTGGGTCCCTGGCCTGCTCCTACCTTCGCTCCCACCCTTCCTGAGGTGGTGCCCACGGCTGTGGGTGGCTGAGCAGGCAGAGGGCACAATGACAGGGGTTTGAGGAGGACAAGCACAGCTTAGTCAAGGACTGTCAGACCCAGTTACATCTCCATGGAACCTTGCAGCGACATTATCTAGTCCATGGGCCCCACTGAACCATTACTTAGTCCACGAGCCCTATTGCCTCCCATGGAGACTCCCAGGCCCTGGCCACAGAGGGTACCTGGTGTGCTCCGCCTGGCTCCCTGGGAGAACCCAGGATCTAAGCAGGTACCTACAGTTCTTGAGCTCAGCAAATGGCCAGGGGTGGGCAGGGGGCATTCCTTGGTGCCCTCCCAACCTGGGGGGAAGCAGGCAGGGGTAAACCACAGGCTGGGGTCATTTATGTGTTCTGCCCCTCCCCCGACCCCAAGCATCCCCTGGGTCACTACCCAGTACCACACACACACACACACACACACACATACACACAAAACAAACAAACAGGAATGGCCTGGGGAAACACCCATAACAGTTGTATGTGTGCGTGTGTATGCGTGAGCACACGCATGTAAGCAACAACATGTGGCAAAATTTTGAGAGTCAGCATGTGTTTAGAGGTGGTTATGACTGAGGGGCTATGCAAGCTGTGTGCTTGGGGAGGGGATGTGAGAGAGATTCTGTGTGCTCAGAAGTGAATGTAGAATAACTGGTAGTAGAGTGTGTGCTTGTACATGTGTGTGCACCTATGAGGTGAAAGCTGGGGAGGCTTCCTGGAGGAGGAGACAATGGAGGAGGCTTCTTGTATACATATTCCTGGGCTAATCCCCCTTATCCTCCTACTCCACTTCTATCTCTCCTGGCAAAGAGCCAGGGCAGATAATTCCAAATGCCAAGTCTATTTAGCTTGGGTCCTCATTACAGAATTATTTTTTCCATCAGGAAATTTGCTGAAGCAAAATGGTGTTTGGCTTCAGCAAATATTGAGCCAGTCTGCTTCCCTGGGGCCCACACTAGAGGGAGGGGGGTGGGGAGCTCGGGCCCTAGGAGGCCAACAGAGACCTTTTATTGGCGGGGATAACCCTCTCGTGACTGCCCACCTGGGGGGATCCCATGCCTCTCTGTCTTGGCCTGAGCTATGCCTTCTGCCTAGAATGTTCTGGAATGTTCTCCCCTTCCCTTGTCAACCTGACAAACAACCGCTCTGCCTTCAGGTGTTAGTGCACCTGCCACCTCTGTGAGGCTGTCTCTGGGTCCCTTGCCCTTGTCACTCCCATAGCACTTCGTGTCCACAGTGGTTGTCCTCTTCCTCCCCTACTAAATGGGGTCTCCTTGTGCAGAGGGTTTTGCTCAATCCTCTAACCCCAGGGCCTACAGCACCACGGAGATGATGAAATTAACACATATTGGCCACCTACTCTGTTTTGGGCACTTTACAAGGAGTATTTCTTTCATTCCTCACAACAACCTATGGGATCGGTTCTCTTTTTGGTATTTCCAGTTTATTTATTTATTTATTTATTTATTTTGCGGTACCGGGGATGGAACCCAGGGGCATTCTACCTCTGAGCTACACCCCCGGCCCTACTTTTTATCCTTTATTTTGAAACCGGGTCTCACGAAGTTGCGGAGGGCCTCACTAAGTAGCTGAGGCTGGCCGCGAACCCGGATCCTCCGGTCTCAGCCTCCCAAGTACTGGGATTACAAGCGTGCGCCACCACGCCCAGCGGTATTTCCAGTTTATAAAGGAGATTGATGCTCACACTGTCTAGGAAGAGAGGCGGGCAATTTGACCCAGGTCTTTCTGACAGCAGAGCCCAAGGTTAGATTATATGATGTTGCCTCTCTTTAGAAATGGAAGTTTGGGGAGGTCAAGAGGCCCAAACTGGCTGTTGTTTTTGGCTCTTTGTAACTGGAGTCCTTGATTCTCCATCCATAAAATAGTAGGGCAGGTGCTTCCAGAATTAGAGGTCTATTCCAGTAGCAAGAAAGGCAGCCATTGTGTCTTTAAGTCGACATCTTGCTTTAAAGGTTGTTTTCTCTTTGCTTGCTCGCTTAACTTCAGCCTCCTGCCCATAGACTCTGGAGCAGTTTGGAGCAGGAAACAGGTTCCAAAGCTGGAATCTCAGACGTTGGGGTTCAGCCCCCCTTGCTGAGGCACTTCTCTGTAGTCTGCACTACCCAACCTGGAGTCTGGTGTCCCCAGCCAATAAAGCATGTCAGAGCTGGTGCTGTGGCCACAGAGAATTCAGAGAGTTGCCTTCTCTATCTGTGTGTGTGCGGGGGGGCTGGGGATTGAACCCAGGTGCATTCTACCTCTGAGCTATACCCCCAGCCCTATTTTATTTTTTATTTTGAAACAGGGTCTTGTTAGGTTGTCAAGAGTCTTGCTAAATTGCTGAGGCTGGTCTTGAACCTGTGATTCTCCCATCTCAGCCTCTCAAGTATTGGGATTACAGACATGGGCCACCACCCCTGGCTCTTCCTTCTCTGTCTTTGAAAGCCTGACACCCTGAGTGGCCCTGAAGCGCAGACTGAATCCTGCAGTCTCCCCAGTCGCTCCAGGGAAGCCAAAAACCCAGCTGAGCAGGAGGACCATGGGCGCCAGTGCCCAGCTGTGCCCACACTGCCTCTGGGTACTCCCAGACAAGCCTGCCCACCCACCCAGGCTCAGGACAAAGGAGCCCTGGAAGAATGAATCAATGGGCCCGGAGCCGGCTGAATGCTTCCCGCAGGGCGTGACTCCCTCTCCCTGCCTCCCTCTCTCCCTCCCCTGGGCTCTTTCATGTTCTGTCTCCTTGCTCCCTCTCCCTCTCCCCTCCCTCCCTTCTCTTCTCTCTCTCCTTTTTTTCCTCTCTCTCTCTCTCTCTCTCTCTCTCCCACACAGCTGCCTCTTAAGAATGCCAGATGATGCTTCGCTGCTCCACAATCTCCAAACCTGGGAAGGCGGCGGGTCACAGTTTCGCTGTTCATTCTCCATTAGAGAAAATTCTCACTAGAGACAGACAGTTCCACTCAGGGTCCCCAAACCTTGATCTGTAGGAACCATGACTTTCTCTCCGGCCTTTCACCCCTGGCCAAAGTTTCAAATGTAGCTAGGAATTTGTAGAGTTGTGAAGTCACCCACCTACCTCCACTGCACACACAGACATGCACGCGCACACACGCAGGCACACAATGGGTGCACCTCTGAGCCCCACCCAATGAGGCAGAGACTGAGCGGATGGCTGCGGGGTGCTCATGTGACGGAAGGATGGGCACCTCCACCGTGGGCAAAGGAGACTGCCCTGGCAGATGAAGGGATGACGGGCAGGAGGCTGGGGGGAACAGATGAACAGTTGGTAAATGGAGGGGTGAAGCCAGTGCTCAGCATTGTCAGCGCATGGAGGACCCAGGTTCCAGCTGCAGGCTGAGCTGCCGGTATCCTCAGACGGTGGTTACAGTGTGCAAATGCCTGTAAACCAAGAGGTTGCCTAAAATTCTTTACCAGAAACTCGGCGGATTCCATGACCCCAGTGATCTGTGGACAGTCTCGGGTCAACAGAGCCGGATGGGGCAGCAATTCAGTAAAAGGATAAATCCACAGAAGGGAGAGGGATTCGCCTGAGCGGGGTCCACAAACTTCCACTATACAGGGCCAGGTGGCAAATATTTTAGGCCTCCCCTAGCTAACGTGTCTGTTGCGAAGACTCAATTCTGCAGTGGCAGCACAAAAGCAGCCAGAGATAATCCGTAATGAATGAGTGTGGCTAGGTTCCATTAAAACTTTATTTTGGGGCACTGAAATTTGAATTTTGTATAATTATCTCATGTCATGAAAGATTATTCTTCTTTTGACTTTTCCCTCAATCATTTAAAAATGTAAACACCATTCTTAGCTGGAAGAGGCAGCAGGGGCTGATGTTTGCTGACCCCTGGAGTAGAGGTTGTCTGAGACAGACCTGGGCCCCTGGCAGAATGGATGTGTCAGGCCATTAGAGCAATCATACCACCAACAACCTGCCCACACCAACCTTCTAACTCCTTTTTTTTTTCTTTTGACGGTACTGGGAATTGAACCCAGGGGCCCTCTACCACCAAGCCATATCCCCAGCCCTTTTAAATTTTTATCTTGATATAGGGTCTCACTAAATTTTCCAAGCTGACCTCAAACTTGTGATTCTGCTGCCTCAGCTTCCTGAGTTGCTAGGATTACAGGTGTGTGCCATCGTGCCCAGCTCCCCAAAGAACTTTCTTTCTTTTTTTTTTTTTTGCGGTACTGGGGATTGAACACAGGGGCGTTCTACCTCCGCGCTACGCCCCCGGCCCTATTTTTTTTATACTTTATTTTGAAACTGGGTCTCACGAAGTTGCGGAGGGCCTCACTAAGTAGAGAGAGAGAGACAGGGAGAGAGAGAGAGAGAGAGAGAGAGAGAGAGAGAACGCGCGCGTGCGCGAGCTGAGGCTGGCCACGAACCCGGATCCTCCGGTCTCCGCCTCCCAAAGTACTGGGATTACAAGCGTGCGCCACCACGCCCGGCCAGAACTTTCTGATTATCTCCTGTTGTCACTTGCTCTTAGGGAGAGAAGATGGATCTAGGAGTATGCAAGTATCCGGACCTCTCAGAAGTTCTAGTTCTTCTTGTAAATTACTAACTCAGCATTTCGATGATAATCTGACTTCTAGCCGGCCTACTGGGAGAGACACTGTTCTGCCAAGACAAACATCCGCTCCCCTTGAGTAGCATTTCTTATGATAAATTAATAAATTGGCATCAGGGTGTGTATATAAATATCAGTCCCTGTGAGCTTGATAAATTTGAGTCTTCTTAGCATCCAGCTCACCAGAGCAGACTCCTGTGTCTCTGAGGCTGGTGGCCAGGCCCTCGCACTTCCGCTAGTAGATGCCACCCGGAGCCTCTGCGCTGCCGCCATGTAGGAGCCCTGAGCCGCTGGCTGGTGCGGATGGGCGGGGGATGGGTGATGAATGCAGGTTGGATGATGGGGGACGTGGGGGTGCGAGAGTGGGTGGACAAATCAGCAGGTCTGTGCCCACTGGAAAGAGTGCCCCTGGAGGACACAGCAGGTGACAAGGCAGCCACACGTGTCCCGAGAGGGAAAGGAAGAGGGAAGAACTAACATGTTGAGTGCCCACTGCGCGCCAGCTGTGAGGCACAGCGCCGGCTCCCTCCGCCGGCTCCCCCCTCTTGCTGTTCTCATGACCTGGTGCACATGAGCTCCACCTTGCCTCACTCAGGTGCTTCCTGGCTCAGTTACTACCTAAAAGACAATTCTCTTATGTTACTGTGTGTGTGTGTGTGTGTGTGTGTGTGTGTGTGTGTGTGTGTGTTTTACTGGAAATTGAACCCAGGGGCACTCTACCACTTAATTACAACCCCAGCCCTTTTTAAAAAAAAATTTTTTTTTTTGGTAGTACTGGGGATTGAACCCAGGGGCATTCTACCTCCGAGCTACACCCCTGTTTATTTTGAAACAGGGTCTCACTAAATTGCAGAGGCCTCACTAAGTAGCTGAGGCTGGCCGCGAACCCTGATCCTCCAGTCTCAGCCTCCCAAGTACTGGGATTATAAGCATGCGCCACCATGCCCGGCTTCCTTTTTAAATTTTGAAACAGAATTTCACTAAATTGTGGAGGCTGGTCTCAAATCTGTGATCCTCCTGTCTCAGTCTCCTGAGTACTGGGATTACAGGCCTGTGCCACCACACCCTGCTAGTGGAGCTTTCTGGATCCACGGGAGTCTCCAGCCACACCCTCGTCAGCTGAAGCCTGCACTTTATTCATGATAGGTATGTGTGTCTCACCTGCCAGGGCAGAGCCCATCGCAGGAAAGAATTTACCACAATGTAGGCTTCCAAAATGGTGTCCAACAGCCCACTCACGGACCCTCTCCCTCTTCCTTTCTGTAGAGCAGTGCCATCTCCGGTCCTGCCTTTGGTCCACTGGGGGTCAGGGGCAGACTCCTCCTCCTTCCCACCCTCAGGTCTTCAGGTCCTTTCCTCCAGGAAGCCTCCCTGATTGGTCCCAGCTGAGCCCAATCTCCTACAGGATGACACAGCTCTGCACCTGAATTTCAGCATTTCATACAGAGAGCTGTAGCAGGTGGTGTGTGTGTGTGTGTGTGTGTGTGTGTGTGTGTGTGTTGGGGGCGCTCTGAGGCTTCCCCACCTCCCTCTCCCCTTGGACCTGAGCTGAGCTGAGCCCCTATAGGTGCTGAGCGGAGCTGATTGCTCCGTCTTAAATGAGAAGCCGTTTAATTTCCAGGCGCAGCTTCCTTCCGCGGATGCTCTCCGGGAGCGCGGGCGGGCCCGTTGGAGGAGGGACCGCCAGAAAATAAACACCAGGCCTGGCTATTATTACTTTTTGTTGTTGTTAATTTATCCCCTGCTTGGCTTCTGATAGGCTCCAAGATGACTAAATAAAACCAGGAATCGACTCCCCGCTCTCCCGAACGCTATCTCCAGCAAGGGAAGCTTGGTCTGCAGCATACATTAGAGGAAGCTGGAGTGTAAAAAATCCGATTCTGTGAACAAACAAAAGCCTCTAGTCATGAGACCAGCGGCGGCGGAGCTGTTCCCACTGCCGACGGCTGCGTTTCCAAGCGATTACAAGGCAGGAGGAGCCACCGGCAGCCCCCACAGGCCAGGAGGGAGCAGCAAGTGGTGGGCGCGGCCCCCACTGTGGCCCTGGAGACCCTCAGAGCTGGTGTGGGGCTGGCGGGCAGGCAGGAAGTGCTCTGTCCAGCCCCAGGCTGGGGGAGCAGGACCTCCAGGCTTGGTTTTGCCTTTCGGGCCTCTGTTTCTCCATCTTTAAAATGAGCATAAGCCAGACACAGTGGCACACACTTGTAATCCTAGTTCTTGGGAGGCTGAGACCGGAGGATTGCAAAATTGCGCCAGCGTCAGCTACTTAGTGAGGCCTCCGCAACTTAGTGAGACCCTGTTTCAAAATAAAGAATAAAAAAATAGGGCTGAGGATGTAGCTGGGAGGTAGAATGCCCCTGGGTTCAATCCCCAGTACCACACACGCGCACACACACACACACACACACACACACACACACACGCACACATGCACACAGATTAGCATAACTCCTGGTGGTTTGCTCACAGATCTGTCATGAGGATCAGGCAAAATAAAAGGTGGGAAAGGGTTGGAGGAAGGCAGAGGCACATGCGGGGTGATTGCTGAGACTTGGGGCCAATTGAGGGCTGTAGGAGATTGTGTCCTACCTGAGACCTCCTTTCTTGCTCTACCCCTCCACCCATGCCCATTCCACAGATATCAAAAGAGAGGCTCAAGGAGGCTGTGCCTGGCCCAAGGTTGTTCTCCAGAAATCAAGCCTCATCTGCAGACAGGGAAGCAGCAGTGTCCCCACCCTAACCCCCTGGTAGTCAGAGTTATGGCAAACCGGAAGCAGGTTACCAAGTCCAGTGTGAGCGCTGGCTGAGCTGGTGGGCAAGTACCTTGGTGGCCTGAGTCTCCCCGGCTCATCTCGATGGTAGAGACTAGCAGCTCACAGGCCAGCACCTGCCGCACAGTTTAGATTACCACTATCGCTCTCTCCCTCCCTCTCTTCCCATAAAAGGCCTCATCAGTTCTCTGGCCTCTTACAGGAAGGGATTTGGGCCACTCAGATCCCAAGAGGGCCCATGATGAGCAAACTCCTTGCTGAGTACTGGGGAACCTGAGCTGGATGGCAAGACACAATCCCTGGTCCCAAAGGTTCCCAGCCTGGTGCTGGTCTGTCACTCACGGACAACCTTCATGATCGGCCTTGGAGAAATGGTGCTTCTCCTGCCTGAAATGCCAAACGAGGGAGTCTAGGATGATAGAGAACAGAGCCAACCTTGAGCGTGCGCTGACTTGGAACCTCGTGCTCATCCTGCTCTACCAGTCCAGCTGGCTCCATGGAGCCTCCTCTCTGTGCCATGCAACAGAGAACTCTGTGCAGTGGACAAAACAGGTCCCCTCTCCTTCTGGAGTGCACCAAACAAGACTGTCCAGGATGTTAGATGGTGGTAATGGCTACGGAGAAGAAGGAAGCAGGAAAGGAGGGTATGGTTTTAAATCAGGTGGTTTCATTTTATATTCAAATTGCCCTTCATGTGATAGGGAGAAAACAGACTCAGAAAGGTTAAGCAATTGTCCAAGGTCACGCAGTGAGGAAGGGAGGAGCTAGGATTTGAACAGGGGTGTTCTGATGAGGGAGCTCTGCTCTACTCCACCCGGTGTGCAGCCATGGGCGTGGCGGCACACACCTGTAATTCCAGTACTTGGAAGGCTGAGATAGGAGGATCGCAGATTCAAGGCCAGCCTCAGCAACTTAGCGAGACTCTATTTCAAAATAAAAATAATAAAAAGGACTGGGGTGTAGTACACAGAGGTAGAACGTCCCTGGGTTCAATCCCCAGTACCAAAAACAAACAAAAACCTCTGCAGCAGATAGAAATCAATCGAACAGAGCCTCCGGCAAGGAGGCCAGCAGATCAAAGAGCTCAGGTTACCCTGTGCAATCGAGAAGGCTTCACATGGGAGATGGCAGCACTGGAGGCCGGTAGGGAAGAGGTTCCTGCCAAGACCATCAGAGGCTATAGTGGAGAAGAGTGCTGGTGGAGGCTGAGCTGCCTCCCATTCCCCTCTGACCACCTTCCCACTGCCTGGAGGACAGGCCGCATCCTCTTAGCCATCCCCGGCCTTACCCAGCCAACTTGGCTTGGAAACCAAGCAGGGACGAGAAGTGCTTTCCTGTGCCTGTCTATGCCAGGCTCGCCGCCAGCCTGAGGCCGGGCCCCTCCTGCCTGCTGCAGATGGCAGCGAGCCTCCAGCCCCAGGCTCTGGGCATCGGCCTTTTGGCCTGGCAGAAGGATTATGGGGAGGAGGAGGAGTTTGGCTGAAAAATGTAGAGTGAGAGAATTGATTTTTTTTTCATCCACACAGTCGTAAACATAAACTGGAAGATACATCTCTTCCTTTATGGGAGACAATCAAAAACACAATACAAGTTTATGGAGGGAATGTGTCTTTCTTACACAGGATATTTTCCCCCAAACGCTTGGCAGCCTGAAACCGCTTCATTCCAGAGATAAGTGATCAAGAGAGAAGGGAAGAGGGGACCCAGAGTTTTGTGAGCCAGAGGTCCTACTAGGCTCGGGACACGGGAGGGCGGCCCTCTTCCTCACTTCCCCCTGCTGAGGATATGGGTATGGCTCGGAGGTAGAAAGCCTCTGGGTTCAGTCCCCGGGGTGTGTGTGTGTGTGTGTGTGTGTGTGTGTGTGCACACGTGTGTGTACGCACGTGTGTGTTCCCACCTTCCATCTCAGATCCAGGTACCAGTCTGAGACAAGCCCAGAGACCCACATCCACCTTCGACAGCCAAGGCCTGGGCTGGGTCGTCATTACAAGCTCATTTTCCGGTGCAATTTCTCTGGGCATCTCTGTGCCAGGTCCTGGGTTGGAGCCGAGGATGCAGACGGATGGCACCTGATCCTTACCCTTGAGGTGCCAGCCAGTCAGTGGGGAAGAAAGATATTTAGGCAACTGATGCTGCCCATAAGCAAAATGAGTGAGGAGTGCGTGGATGTCTTTCTTTCCCTTCCCCCAACATCTTGTCCTCTTCTCTTGCCACTGGACTCCAGGGCACCCTGCCAGACACCTACCAGGAACTACTCAGTAAAGCTTGCCCACTGGGTCACTGAGGCAGGGCCTTCTATGGCAACAACCATGCCCAGAATTGGGCTGCTCAGAACCACATGCGCCTCACCCCCGGCGGCAGAAGCGGCTGCGCTCAGGTGGGACGGTGCACCGGGTCGCCTCAAGCCTCACTGCTCTTTCTACTTTCTTCCTCCTGCCACCGGTGCCCATGTGACTGGTGGGCAGGTGCGGTGCAGGAGGGCAGCGACTGACCACCTCCCTGGGGAAACTGCCCACTGGTGGGGGAGGGGGTTCAAGGTCAGCCTCAGCAACTTAGCAAGACCCTGTTTCACAACAAAAAATAAAAAGGGCTGGGGGTAAGGGTCGGAGGTAAAACGCCCCTGGGGTCAATCCCGTGTGTGTGTGTGTGTGTGTGTGTGTGTGTGTGTGTGTGTGTGTTTGCACCTTCCATCTTTAGACAAACAGTCCTGGGAGATGCCGGGGGAGTAGAGCCCGCCCTCCACCTCGGCTTCTCCGTTATTGCTCCTTCATATCTGCTTTCCCTTCTCCTGGCTCACTGCCCAGCCCCCTGCTGCTTCCAGAAGTCCCCTCCCAAATATACCACCCCAGTGCTGGCTTTCAGGGGAACCCAACCTGAGAAAGGCCCCTACCACCTCCATGCTCCCCGGTATGCAAGATCTCTGGCCTGCCAGGCACCCCTGGAATTGCTCAAGATAGATTCTCCTGGCGATGGAGAGCGCTGGTCTCAGTTGGGCACACAGGGAGAGAGGACGGTGGGCGACCTCTCCTGGGAGCTGTCCCTACCTCCTTTCCAACTTGACCACAGACACAGTGAGGCCTCAGAGCCTGATGGCGGGGGGCCAGGCTTGCCTCTGCTACCACCAATGTGACCTCAGACAAGTCCCTTAACCTCTCAGAGCCTCGTTTTCCTCCACTGAAAAGTGGGGATGAAGACACCCGCGGTGAAGAGCTGTGAGAGCCGAGGAGGTCGTGTCTGGGAGCGGATGCACGATCCGAGAGGAAAACCATGAACCACTATTTGTATGATTTTTTTCTCCCTAAACAGACAGACTACCAATTCCTTGAAGGCAAAGACCTTCTCTATTTTTTCCTGTCTTCCCCACAGCACCAGCATGGAGCTGGGTACAGGAGGCTCTCATTGAAAACTCCCTGGGCACAGTGGAGCTCAGCCCTGGGCCCTGGGCTCTTCTCCAAAGCTCCACATGGCCGGGTGATGGGGGCCTTCTCCAAGGGGCACTGGCCGGGCCCCATGCCCGATGCCAGTCAGAAGACAAGTTGCCTCCCGAGCTGGGGGTGAGGCCAGGCAGGCAAGAACCTGGGGAAGTGGCACTAGCTGGTGCGACCGCCCCTACCCCCCTGAAAAATCCAGGATGGCCGTGTTGGGGCTTTCATCAGCCCTGAGCTCTCTTTGAGTAAAAAGAAAAATTTGGCTTCCACTCCTAGCCCAACTGCATCCGACATCTGGCAGCTCAAAGTGAAGTGACTCATGCAATCCTTAGATACAAGGAAGTGGGGGAGGAGGGGGAGAAGGAAAAGAAAATCCGCTCAGAGTGGGGGGGGGAGCCAGGGCAGGCCGGCCATGCGGCCCAGATAAAAGAATCTGCAACCAGAGTGGGGAGCAAGGGCTGGCCCTCTGCCCAGGTGGCCATGCCGATGAGCCGTCCTGTCTTTGTTGTGCCCACTCAGCTTTGGGCTTGCTGACAGGACACTGCTGACCTAAAGAGACACAGGTTCCCACCAGCCCAGGTGCATCAGTCAGCTGCGTGCTCCTACGGCACTCCAGGCTACTCCCCCAGAATGGGCCGGAACCTCAGGACCCTGTGCCTACCTTCCCCCAGACCTAGACTGGTCTTGGAGAAGTTAAGGGGTCTGCCAGAGAGGGGCCAGGCCAGGAGGGGCCGGGGCACCATGCCCCTGGAGAAAGGGTGGCTCCAAGGGATGGGTATTCTGGCTTTGGTCCCTCAGTGACCAGAACGGGGCCTGTGTATGGTAGCTGCTAGGTAAACCTCTGTTGAATAAATGAGTAAGTGAATGAATGAATGAATGAATGAATGGGAGCCAGGGTTGAATTGAGCAGCACTGGCCCATGGGATATGCCCACCTCTCCAGGAATGCAAACCCACTGAGCCTGGCCCAGACCTCCCCTGGCGCACTGAGCAGCAGCCTCTGTCCACCCCAAACCCAGCCCCCTCCCTCCCAGACCTCCCTTCCAGACTTGCCGCAGGTCTGTGTGGGCTTTCTGTTGTCACTGACCGTCAGGTCCAGGTCGCAGGTAGTAGCTCCCATGGAGAACCAGCTGCCTAAGCCAAAGAGTTTGCAACTGCATCTTGAGAGGGGTGAGCAGGCAGAGGGCTGCAGGGCATCTCCATCTGATTCCTTCTATGGACACCCCACCCCCACAACAGGCAGGCAGCTGGGAAGGGTCTCTCTGTCCTCTGAAGGCTCTTCCCAGGACAGGCTGCAGAGGCCATGAGCTGCCCATCCCTGGCCCCTTCCTGACTTGCAGCTCCTAGGCTTGGCCACTCCCCCACCGGGCCCAAGCCTCTCCTAGGCTAGAGGAAGGACAGGCAGGGAAACTGAGGCCTGGACAAGACTCAGGCCTTACTCCAGATAGAATAACTGGCCATTTGTGGAGCTGGGGCCTGAGCTCATATCTGTCTCCCCAACCCAGTGGGTGAGGTACATGCATGATGGATCAAGCCTGGCCAGAGGGGCCCAGGAAGAAAGGAGAAATGAACAGGCAGCTCCTTCCTCCCACCCTCAGGAGCACCCCACCCCATCCAGAGCTGCAGCCAGCTCCCTGTCCTGGGGACCAGTGGTGTTGAGATGCTAGTGGTTCCCAACGAGGGTGACCAACTCATCTCAGTTTGCCAGGGACTTTCCTGGTTTCAGCACCACAAATCCCATGTCCCAGGAAACCCTGTCTCAGGCAAACAGAACAGTTGGTCATCCTACTTCGGGTTGTGCCCCATGTCTCCTCTCCTAGCTGGGTACAGCCTGGGTGCTAATCTCAAGGCTTCCCCAGTTGCCTGTGCCATCTTGGCAGGGCCCAAGCCTCCCTGGAAACAGCTCTGGTCTCCCGTGAGGGCCCCCAAAGCTTCCCAACCCCAAAGCTCCCTCAGGGCCACCTCTGTGCCCTGCTCCAGTAGAGGGCTCTAATTGGCTGAGTGGAGTCTGCAACATTGTCCCTTCAGGACCCTCTATGGCCATAACAAGACACTGACAAATGGAACTTCTCCAGCAGCCCTCCCCAGAGAACAGGCCGATGCCGAGAGGGCAGGCCCAGGGCCCAAGGCTTAACTGCTCTGCCACGTGCTCCTGGAGTAATTGGCCAGGCCGCCCTCTAGCCCCTCCTCTGCTGGCTCAGCACCAGGTCCAGCAGGGGCTGCGCGTCTCGAACTGGGTCACCCCCACCCCCACCCACCATCACGCCTCCACCAGAGATAGCGTTTCCACTGCAATTAAGAATTTCAAGTTGCAATTAAAAATTAATTGGAAACCGTGGGTTGTTTATGTCTCTCTGACCTCTGTCACCATGGGTGAGGGGGGAGGGAAGAAGGACAGGTGAGCAGGAGGAGGACTTTCAGAGCAGCTAGCCATGGAGGGAGGGGCCCTCTGAGCTGGTCTAGGCTGCACGGAAGCAGATTTCTGGAAGGAATGACATCAACCAGCTGGCCTTTAATGCCAGGGCCCCTGAATTCTTTAAGAGCCCCCAGAACACAGGGATCTACGTATGGGAGAAGAGAGAGAAGACATGTAGGTAGAGGATGTGCAGGCAGAGTCGGGCCTGGAGGTAAAGGTCTGGGGTCTGAGTTCGTGGTTCCTCCCCCTCCTGACAGCCAGCGCTGTGAGCCAGGTATTCAGTGCAGGACGGCTCCTCAGAGCCTCATAGACACACTTCTGGTGCACAGTGGGGACCGTGGAGACCTCTAGTGTCCTGGGTTCTGAAATGGCCCATGTGGTTTCCTGTCATTCTTAGGGGAAAGAGATTCTGAATTCACACCCTGAGTCTCCCCCCAGGGCCTGGTCTGCCCTGGGCCAGGGCATCCCTGCTGCCTGTCCCCAGTGGACACAGAGACCAAAGGCCTCTTAGCATGCTCATCTGCCTTTAGGTGACCCGTCTCCTCTGTGTCTCGTCCCAAGGCTTGCTGCTGTCAGCTGGGCCTTCTGGATCTAGTGTTCCTCCCTCCTCCAGCAAACTCCCTCCTATTTCTCCAGGCAACCATGTCCTCCGGATCCAGAGCACTAGAGTTGATCCTATCCATACTGGGGAGAATCCAGTCTGTGCAACTCAGTTCCCCCCAGGACTTAGTGAGGGCAGGCCCTGGGTTCATTTCTACTTCCTGATGCCGAAATTTGATTTCATAGCAGTAAAAGTGCTCTTAATAGAGCAGATCCTCCATGCCAGTTCATGAGTTTGCACCCCAAGGCTCTGAAGCACTGAGCTATGGTGACTAACGCCTAACGCTGCCAACTAAGGTGAACTCAAGTCTCCTTACTCGGGGAAAGTTTGTGAGTTCTCCTCCACTGAAATTGTGTGCAAAATAGCGTGTGTGTGTGTGTGTGTGTGTGTGTGTGTGTGTGTGTGTGTGAATGCTTCCATGCCCACGTGCTCATGTGTGTGCCTTTAGAGTGGGGTCTCATCTTTTATCACTTTCCCAAATAAGTCAGTGCATTAGTTAGGATTTGTATTCAGCTGCTTGATTCAGAAACCCAACTGCAGTGGCTTAAGCAAATTAAAGGTTTATTCGCTCTCAAAAAAGAAATCTGCAGTTAAGCAGTCCAAGGTGGTATGACAGCTTCACGATTATCAGGAATCCAGGTTCCTCTGTCTTTTGACCCACAATCCACAGCGTACAGTTTTCATTCTCAAGGGCCCAAAATGGCTGCGTAAGCTCCAACCACATTTTAGGCAAGAAGCAGAGATAAGGATGGTAGTGAAAAAGGGTTACATGTCATCTGCCTGTCTTGCACTTCAGGGATATTCCCCAAAATCCTCCTTACAACATCACTGGTGACCTGTCACTGCAAGGAAGCATGGGAAATGCAGGCTTTCAGCTGGGCTTTCTGCAACCTGGAGAAAAAGTGAGGCTCTATTACCAAGAAGGGAGTGAATGGGTATAGGGGATGCAGTAAGTAGGGCCACAGCCAATAACCCCAACAAGCTGGATAAGCCCCAAGACCTCCAGGCTGCCCGGGGCCAAGATACCATCTCGTCCAGGGAGGACAGGGCCCCATGCAGGACCACCCCTGAGCACCACCTCCCTGCCCACAGGGAGCAGGAGACCTGAGACATGAGCTCAGCAGAGCTGCCTCTTGGCTGGAGTTTTTGGCTACACAGGAGAGAGTTGGAGGGAGGAGGAGCAGCCAGATGAGGCCCCCGCCCTGAGATGGGGAGACAGATCAGGGACGTTTCATTGTGCATCTAAATTGTAGGTCTCGGAGTAACACTTCTCGGAGGCAGTGGGCACCGTGACTGCCTCCTCCCCCCAACCTCTTCTAATGAAACACCTTTGCCTGCCTCTGGCTCCTGCCAGGAGAGGCGAAGGATGCTGCCCAGAGCCTGCGATCCGCCCTGCTGTTTCAATTAGGAAAGATGCGTCTTCTGAGGACGTCCACAGCAAAGCTGGTAATTAGGGAGCAAACTAACTGCCAGCTCATTTCAGACCGACTTGGACGCCTCAGAAAGGGCTGCCTGAGTCTCTCAAGGCCCTCCTCCAGGTTTCCTCCTAACCAGCGCTGTCTGGACCCCATTCAACAAATTTGTCTTGCCTAGAACATTTTAGGTCAGGGCTAGGTGACAGGAAGGTGAACCCCTCCCTACAAGTCATTATTGGTGTGATGGGTGCTGTGAAGGAGAGTGCAGGATGGCAGGGACCAGCCATTAAGCTGGGGAGTTGGCCAGGGGAGAGATGGAGTAGGAGGAGCCCCTGGCCTCTCTCCAAAGGGCTCAGCCTCACGGGACAGTAAGTGAAGCACATTCATTGAATCAATGTTTATTGAGCACCTGCTACGGGCTGGGCTTGGTCCTAGGCCCTGGGTGTTGCAGTAAGCACAACAGAGGCCTGCCCGAAGGGAGCTCATAATCTAGCTGGCAGAGAAAGAGCAATTAAACCCAAGCAGGCTAAGCGGGCGTGGTGGCACATGCCTGTAATCCCAGTACTTGAGAGGCTGGGACAGGGGAATCACAGGTTCAAGGTCAGTCTCAGCAACTTAGTGAGACCCTCAGCAACTTAGCAAAAACCTATTTCAAAATAAAAAATAAAAAGGGCTGGGGGTGTAGCTCAGAGGTAAAATTCCCCTGGATTCAATCCCTAGTACAAGGAGGAAGGAAGGAAGGAAGGAAGGAAGGAAGGAAGGAAGGAAGGAAGGAAGGCAGGCAGGCTAAGGAAATAGGGAGTAATGGAGTGGGGAAAGGAGGTTCACAGGAAATCTGCTAGTTGAGATGATAGCCATGATGGACTAAGCCTTGAGGACTGTCCAGGCTTACGGGCCATCAGGGGCAGAAGGGACAGCTAATTTAGAGGCTTGGATTGGGCTGGGGGGAGGGGAGGCACTCAGCACTGTGGAGAAGCGACAGGGAGGCCAGTGTGGCTAGAACAGAATGAGAGAAGAGGAGAGAAGCAGGATGGGGGTCAGGCTGGTAGGAGAGGGCAGGTCACCGAGCGCCTGGTAGGCCACAGTGTGAAGGGCACTGAGGGGAGGGCTGGCCTGCTGCAGTGTGGAAAGTAGGCTGAGGGGACACAGGTGGGAGCAGGGAGCTCAGATGGACAAATATTACAGTAATCACAGGGTGTGAATGTTTGGGTCAAGATAGTCAGGTGCATTTTTTTTTTTTGCGGTACCGGGGATTGAACGCAGGGGCGTTCTACCTCCGCGCCACACCCCCGGCCCTATTTTTTATACTTTATTTTGAAACCGGGTCTCACGAAGTTGCGGAGGGCCTCACTAAGGAGAGAGAGAGAGAGAGAGAGAGGGAGAGAGAGAGCGAGAGAGCTGAGGCTGGCTGCGAACCCGGATCCTCCGGTCTCCGCCTCCCAAAGTACTGGGATTACAAGCCTGCGCCACCACGCCCAGCTTAGTCGGGTGCATTTGATTAAATAAAAACAACTTGCCAGTGCGAGTGGCATATACCTGTGATCCCAGTACTTGGGAGGCTGAAACAGAAGGATCGAAGGTTTGAGGCAAGTCTCAGCAACTTAGCAAGACCCTGTTTCAAAATAAAAAATAAAAAGAGCTGGGGGTGTGGCTCAGAAGTAGAGCACCCCTGGGTTCAATTCTCAGGACCCCCCCCCACAAAAAAGAACCTCAGAATGATTTAATTAAAAAAAGGAAAAAAGAACAAGTTTCATGAAAAGGAATGTTTCAGGAATAGCTGAATCAAGTGTCCAACTGAGGTCATCAGGGATCCATATGCCTTTTTCTCTGTGTGGTGCCAAATGGCCCCCAGTGGTTCTGTTTACACTCTACCAGCTTAGCCATTGTCATAAGGGCATCTCTTTCCCAGTGGTCCCAGCAAAAGTCTCAGAGCAGAATCTCATTGGCCCAGATTGAAACACTTGACTACCACTATGACTGATCGGTTCAGCCTGGGCAATGCGCCCATTCTTAGAGCCATGGGGGCAAGGTCAGCCCCACCCACACCCCATAGGCCAAATGAGAAAGGGAAATTTCATGAAAGGAAAAGATGTTTTGGCTTGTAGAAAAGGGAAGAACTGATGCTAAGAGAACAAAAACAAGATATGCTTGGCATGGCATGCGCAGAACAGAGAGGCTGAGTGCACAGCCATCATTAGATAAAAGAAAGGGAAGGAGGGGAAGACAGGAGGAGGGAGGAGGATTCAAACCTGAAAGCACTTGTTCCAGGGGGAGATTAAGGAGAAGGATGCTGTCAGCAAGGGCTTCCTGGAAGAGGAAGGACTGATTCAGAGGCAGAAGAGGGCCTGCACCTTTGGGCAGGGAAGGGGCAGCCTGATTCATTGTCCTGGACCAGCGCAGAGCCTGGCGGGTCACCTGTAGCAAGAAGGCAGTGAGGAGCAAGGGTGCCTCCCCATGCCCTTGGAATATGTCCCACCAACTGTCTCCCTGGCCACCTTTCTATTTGTGGAGCAGTCATCACACCCTGTGTTAGACACGGCCGCTGTTCCTAATGGATTACTGCAAATGATTTGATCACTCACGTCAGCAGCCCCTGGCTCCCATGTAGGCCCCAAGGTCCTCCTCTCACATCAGCCCTGGCAGGAGCTTCTCCACAGTTAACCCAGGCTACTAGCGCATGAAGAGACTTCCACAGTACCATGCCTGCCCACCGTGGGGGCAAAAAAGAACCCCTCAGGTATGGGGAGGAAGTATTAGAATTTCTATTTATATGTTATTCTTTGTCTTATCCTTTTAAATTATTATTTTATATGTTTTATAACATACATAACATATTAGCACAAAAATACATATGCATATAATTTAAACATTTTAATATGTATGGAAGTGTGCTTACTTTTTTTTTGCGGTACTAGGGATTGAACCCAGGGGCATTCTACCTCCGAGCTACACCCCCGGCCCTATTTTTATTCTTTATTTTGAAATAGAGTCTCGGTAAGTTGTGGAAGGCCTCACTAAGTAGCTGAGGCTGGCTCTGAACCTGTGATCCTCCTGTCTCAGCCTCTCAAGTACTGGGATTACAAGCATTCACCACCACGCCTGGCTTTTTTTTTTTTTTTTTTTTACTGAGTGAACTGTCAGAAATGTTTGGGATCTACTCTCATAGATAATTACAGCTAGTGATTATGTGGAACATTTACAGAGCACTGGGCTCAGTGCTCATTTACTCCTCAAAACAGCCCATTTTAAGCTGGCTATGGTGGCGCACACCTTTAATCCCAGTACTTGGGAGGCTGAGACAAGAGGATCGCAGGTTTGAGGATAGTCTCAGCAACCTAGATCCTCAGCAACTTAGCGAGATCCTGTTTTAAAATTAAAAAAATAAAAATAAAAATGAAAGCCGGGTGTGGTGGCGCACGCTTGTCATCACAGTACTTGGGAGACTGAGACCAGAAGATCCAGGTTTGCAGCCAGCCTCAGCTACTTAGTGAGGCCCTCCGCAACCTAGCGAGACCCTGTTTCAAAATAAGGAATACAAAATAGGGCTGGGGGTATAGCTCGGAGGTAAAATGCCCTTGGGTTCAATCCCCAGTACCAAAAAATAAATAAATAAATGAAAAAATAAAAGAGCTAGGGGTGTAGCTCAGAGATAGAATGCCCCTGTGTTCAATCTCCAGTATGAAAAACAACAAACAGCCCATTTTACAGATAAGCAAACTGAAGCACAGAGAGGTTAAGAGACTTGCCCAGGCTGCTCCGCCTGGATGATGCAGGGCTAGGATGTGCTCCCAGTGGTCTGGCTCAGAATCCATGAAGCCTCTCTGATAAGATTGGGGTCCTCCGATAGGAAGGAGGTGTCCCAGGTGATTGAGGTCATCCCTTATTTCTGACAGGGCAGCCCCTACATCACCCAAGATTAGTGACCAAGGTCCCACAGGAACACCCTGTTCCCAGCCCACACCCGCCACCCACAGCTCTCCCTCACCACGCCGACCTTTCCATCCCCATCGCACCGGCTGCAATTTCAGCCATTTGTTTTCATTGCTCCTCTGGGAAAATGGAGAGCGGACGATCAGTTTTGTTGGATGGGCAGGGAGGGCTGGCTGGTGGTGGGAATTCTGTCCTCTTATAAAAATATCCAAATAGAGGAGAGGGCGGGGGGGGGAGCCAAAAAGAATAGAAGAACCTGATGCCTTGTGGTGGGAGGGGCTGAGAAGTAGCCAGGGGGGGCTGCCGGGAAAACAGACAGAGGCCTGTGGAGTCAGAGCAGCAAAGGGCACTTGAGATGGGCAGACAGGGGGAGCCCAGCAAACTGCCATCTAGGAGCTTGGGGTCCTTACCCCAAATCTGGGGACTGAGGGACAGCGGTACAGTGCTCATCTGCCCACTAAGGGAGCAGCCAGGCCGTTCCTAAGGATGCTGAGAAAAGCTGGTGGTCCTCAAAGGGATGAAGCTCCTGCCCCAAGAAACTTCCCTCCCCTGGGCTTTCCCACCTACAGCCAATCTCCCGGAACCCAGTATTTCCTTGGCATGGGGAGCAGGAGGCAGGTCCCTTAGGCCCTCTGTTAGAACCAGGGGTGTAGGCTTGGAGCCAGGCATAGAGTGGTCAGATCCTTTTTATGATGACGATAATGTATGCAGCAGAGGCTAACCTTTCCTGAGCACCACACAATACCATACTCAGAGCCTTCCCAAACAATGGGGTATGGTTCAAACATGTCCTCCAAATGCATGTGTTGGACACTTTCCCCAAAGCAAGGGTGTTGGCAGGTGGGGGCAATGAGAAGGGGCTCGGCCACGAGGGCTCCTCCGTGAGCGGATTAATGCCTTTGTCACGGGAGCAGGTTTGTTATGAGGGAGTGGATTCCTTGCTCTTTCTCACCTCTCACCTTCTTCTGCCATGGACGGCACAGCAAGAAGGCCCTCCTCAGAGGCTAGCCCCTCACTCTTGGACTTCCAGCCTCCAGAACTGTGAGCTGATAAATTTCTGTTCATTATAAATTACCCAATCTCTGATATTCTGTTATAGCAGCACAAAACAAACTGAGACAGAGGCATGCCCTTATCTTCACTTACAGGTGAGCAACTTAGGGTTTAGATGCTCAGGACATTCCCCAAGTGGAAGCTGGCGAGTATGAGCCACATGTAAACCCAGTCTGTCTTGCTCCCGGCCCGTTCTCCTAAGGATCCCCTTAGCCTGACCAGCGGGCATCTCCAGCCCTGTAATCTAGCTCTAAGGATAAGTTGATTCCCGGAAAGCATTAGCTTCTGACAGCAGCTGCAGGCTGAATTCTGGTCATGATCACAGACTGAGCCCTGACGCTGGGCATATACTGAGCCCTGACCCTGGTTAAACACTGAGCCCTGACCCTGGTCACACACTGAGCCCTGATGAAGTCAACATCCAGAATAAAGGCCAGCAGCACCATGGGTTGAACAAATAGTTGCTGGGAGCCCTGGAGACGTGCTCAGGTCATGACTTGCTCAGTAAGGGTGTGGGAAGTCTACACCAGGGGGGATGCTGATGAGGGAGAATTCAGAGTTTGGTTGGAGGCTCAGAGTCCAGATGTGCCTCTTCTATCAGTCAAGCCCAGGATCCGAGCAGCTATCCCTGGGAGGCACAACGGGCAGGTGTCCCGCAGGTAGGATGGCCAGGTGAGGCGGGGCTCCCTGGAGCCTGAGGCTTCTGGGGAGGCAGTGGCTGTCACAGCACAGGCATGAGCAGGGACAGCCATGTTGGCCTAATGAGTTCACCAGCCCCACTAACTGGCCCGGCCCCTCTTTCAGGGGACAGAGGAGCTCTCCCAAGGGCCCTGCCCCAGGAACGTTGGGCGGCTCTGGCAAGTGAGGTGGCCTGTTCCCTCTAAGCAAACCAAGTGCACTTTGCAGGCTGGGTGCCGGCCTGAGCCTTTCCAGGAGGATCTCACTCCTGTAGCCGGCCAGCAGCTCCCAGGCAGGAGCAGGGCAGAACAGCAGCAGTTCCTGGTTTCCAGAGGAAGCATACTGGGTCCAGAGAAGGAAAGAAGTCCACCCAAGGTTGCTCCGCATCCCTAGGAAGCCTTCCTGATTCATCTAGTCCTCCCAGAGCTCTCCACCCTCCTCCCACCTGGCACCCTAGACCCAGGGCTTCTCCTTTTACAAGGCCGTATTCTGTCTCTATAATTGGGCAGCCCCAGATGTTGGAGTGAGTGATGGAATGAATGAATGAATCAATCAATTCACTCATTATCGGGTGGCTGGCTTGCAGCACAGACAGGGTCTGTGTCAGTGTCACAGATCCTTCCAAATGGCTTCTCTATCCCTCCCCAGTGAGGACTCAGTTCTCCTCTCCCCTTCACTGAAGACATCAGGCTCATACCAGCTGGGGTGCATGGAGTTGTTAAGCTACCCGTAACCTTGGGAAAGTCACTTTCCTCTTTTTGCAGTTCCTTTCTGGGAACTTAGAATAGCCAGAGTGCCCCCTCACACACACACACACAAAGGCTTGTTACATTTGATAGTACATGTAAAACAGCTTATGAGTGGCACTTAGTAGGTGGACAGTTCATCAGAGACCTGGTTCCTACCACCTTCTCTATGCCCCAGTTAGCAAGAGTTGGGTTGGGCTGTCCTGGCCTGGCCAAGGGATTCCCTAAACCCAAATCTCTTATCCCAAATGAATCTGCAGACACCTTCCCTCCCAAGCCCATTTCAGCCATTTTCCTGCTCTGCCCCCCCACCCCCGCTCTGTTTGCTTTTTAATGTGCACAATACAATTAAGGCAAAATGGGTTTCCCATCAAACCCCCAACAACTTCCCTCTCCCCACCCTACCCCGGCGCCACCGGCCCCATTCAGTCCCTCCCTCTGGGACCATGGAGTTTAATTTCAGGACATGATTCCCCCAATAACTCTCCTCCACTGGAGCTTCCCACATACCCCAGAGAGCCCTGGGAAGCCAAGATGGGGTTCCATCTATGGGAATCGGGGTCAGAGCCCAGGGAGAAAGGGAGTCTGCAGTCAGGAAATTTGTGCAGTTCACCGTCTTGATAAGGTTTTTATTTTATTTTTTTATTTCTTACTGTTTTGTGGCACTGAGAATTGAACCCAGGAGTATTCTACCTCGAAGCTACACCCCACCCCCTTTTAATTTTTTTATTTTGAAACAAGGTCTTGCTAAGTTATTGAGGGTCTTACTGAGTTGCCCAGGCTGGCCTCAAATCTGCAATCCTCTCTAAGCCTCCCAAGTGCTGGAATTATAGACGTGCATCACCCTGCCTGGCTGATAAGGATTTTCTCCAAAACAGAACTGAAACCAGCCCTTGGGGCGGAATGTTTATTTGAGAATGAGGGAACAAGAGAATGAGCAGGAAAGAGCAACAGCGGACTAGGGGGCACCATCGATGTTGCTGCGTAGAATCCATTCTGCCTGGATCTCAGAGAAGCACACAGTTCTCTCCAGAATGGTCCACCTGGAAGACAGGAGGCTGGGGCGCTGGCTCCTGTCCCTCACCAGTTAAGGGCTGGGTCAGGGCCGTGAGCTCCCCTGCATTTCCAGCCTGCATCTATTCTTGGGGTGAGCAGGCTTCCCAGGCATTGGACAAAGCCCTGAAGCAAACAGTGACCAGTCTTGGGGTGTGCTTGAGAGTCCCTGCCTGCTGGAGCCTGAGCCTACCCCGAGCCGTCCCTACAGCTACTGAAACCAGAAATGAGCAGAGACGCGGTGCTAGGCGCATAGAGAGCGGCTGCGCGGAGGGCTCCCTCCTGCTTAGGTTCCTGTGGCCTCCTTTTGTTGGGGACAATCGAGAGTGGAGATCACAGTCTGTCCCCCCTGGACCCAGCCTGTCCGGTCTCTCATTCATTCTACAAACATTTCCTGAGGCGTGCTGAGTGCCTTGGCCCATGCTGAGTGCTAGAGTCATGGAGATGAATCGGGAGGGGACTTCCCAGGCCAAGGAGGAGGCAGAGCACACCTAAGCGGTGCCACAGCAGTAGGAAGGCTGGGAGCAGAGAGGACAGAGTTAGCTGGAGGAGTTGGAGAACTTCACTGGGGAGCTGGTATTTGAATTGGACTTTGAAGGCTGAGTAGGAGTTCACTGATCTAAAAAGTAGGGAAGGGTTGTTGTCCAGGTCTAGGGCCTGCCCACGGCACATCCTATAAACAATCAGCAGATCGCCTATCCAAAATTCATGCCAGCCTAAGAGTTCCTGCCCAGCTCTGTCTGAACCCCCACCCCAGCCTGGTCTGGACTGGGAACTCAGATTCAGCCCTGGGGAGGCTGCCCGCTGGACCTGATCCACAAACTAGGGTCCTTTTCTGACACTTGGGTCCTACCTATGCCTGCACCTCCCAGGGCTTGGACCTTGGCCAACCCCCATCACCTGGCCTCCCAGGCCTCCCTAGCGCCACCTAGTGGCTCACCAGGTCTCCACGGCCACCAGCCCCATGAGCCCAGCTGTAGGCACACTTAGACCTGGATTCCAGCACCACAGTGGGGACGTGAGGGGCAAATTGCCTCCCTGTCTGAACCTCGTTTCAATGGACTGCACAGCGAGGGTGGCACGGGATAACTAAGATGCAAGGGGCAGGAGATAATTCTCCTCTTGCACCATGTATCTTACATGGGGCACATTCCAAAAACTGGGACCAGAGCGGGGGTGGTAAATGGCAGCTATTATTGTCAAGTAAGTTACTATTTTGATTCAAAAGGAGCAGTTGCTCAGCTCACAGACCCTAAGTCATGGCGCCTATCCAGCAGGGGACTCGCAGGACCGGGGGTTGGGACCCCGTACTGGGTACCAGGAAGCTGTGCTGGAAAGGACACCAGAGGCCTCAGCCCAGGGCTGCTTTCCTACAGTTGGCAATTTCCCCTTCAAGCATCTCCGGAACCCTCTCTCTCTCTCTCTCTCTCTCTCTCTCTCTCTCTGTCTTCATTAGCATGAGAATAGGGCGCCGGCTGGGATCGGAGGGTCCAGAGGTATTTGTATTCCGAAGAGCTTCCTCTGTTCCCTCAAAGTCACGCTGCCAGAGCTAGGAGGCTGTGTGGGATCCAGTGGCCACTTTGGGCGGGCAGCAAGGGAAAGGGGAGCCCACCAGAGGGGGCCGCCCTGGGCCCCAAGGACTCTCAGAGGGGGCCGCATCCAGAAACGCAGCTCAAGATATTCTAACCCCCCCACCCAGTAGTAAGCAGCAGATGTGGGATGGGGGGGCAGGTGCTCTCTAATCTGGAAGAGCATATTCCATGTAATAAATGCTTGGATTTGGTTTTCTGCCTCAACCTTTAATTTCTTTGACATTTTAAATCCTGTTCTATTCAAGGGAGGAGTTTGAGGTTTGTACGCTTATCACAAGGGAACCTGGAATTTGAAAAGGTTGAGAAACATTTCCCAGGATTAATAATAACCATAATAATAGCTAGCAGTTGGGAGCATTCGCCCCATGCCTGGTATTATGCTAAGCATTTTACATACATCATCTTTGTGTGTGTGTGTGTGTGTGTGTGTGTGTGTGTGTGTGTGTGTGTTACTGGGGATTGAACCCAGGGGCAGTTTGCCTTTGAGCTACACCCCAGCCCTATTTTATTTTTTATTTTGAAACAGGGTCTTGCCGGGCGTGGTGGTGCACACCTGTAATCCCAGTACTTGGGAGGCTGAGACAGGAGGATTGCAGGTTCGTGGCCAGCCTCAGCTAGTGAGGCCCTCTGTGACTTAGTGAGACCCTGTTTCAAAATAAAGATTAAAAACAAACAAACAACAACAACAAAAAACCCAACCCAGGATCCTGGACCTGCCCTGCAAGAATGCTCTTCACCTGTCTGGCCAACCCTGCCCCTCACCCCGCCACAATGCAGCAGACACGCTTGACACCTCTCCCTCCCCCCCTGCCCTCCAAGGACCCAGCCCCTGGGGAGACAGGCTATGGCCCCTCCCTGCGGGCTCCCCTCTGCAAAATGTGTCCTCTGCTTCCCATTGGTCAGGATTTTCCAGTTTCATACAAACCAGAAGCCCTGATGTCTGGCTTTGTCATTTCCTTGTCCAGCTGTCTCAGGAAACCTATGGCATGGAAGATTCTGATCATTCCTTCTACGCTTTGTGTGACCCAAAAGGAGCGCTGATGAGATTTCAGGTACCACAGCAGAGAGGACCCAGGGTAATCCCCGGGATCTATGCATCACACCAGGACCATGGCTGCCCAGGGCCATCCTCAGACCAGGGTCCAAAAATCTTACTTAACCTCACTAAGGCCAGAGAGCCTGGAGGTGGGGGTGGGGCAGGCTGGATGCTCAGGGCTTTCATCTGGTCCTCATTATCCTCTCGCTCTGCGAGAAGGTAATTAAGTCTTCCTCTCATCCAAAGCTGAGGCTGGCTTCACCCCAAGGCCTGGCTGGCATGGGAGGGAGACAATGAGCGCTCACCCCAGGCCTGGGGACGGCTGCGGAGCAAGAAAATTCCAGCAATCCAGGGTGTGGCGATGGTCAAGAGTGTGAGCCACGAGCCAGACACGCTTGTAATCACAATACTTGGGAAGCTGAGACAGGAGGATTGCAGGTTCAAGGCCAGCCTCAGCAACATAGCAAGACTCTCAGTAACCTAGTGAGAAACCCTGTCTCAAAACAAAAAATAAAAAAGGCTTGGGGTATAGCTCAGAGGTAGAATGCCCCTGAGTGGTTCAATCCCCAGTTCAAGGAAGAAAGGAAGAAAGAAAGAGCCCTGTTGTCCTGGGCCCTGGGGCTCAGGGGTTCAAGACACCACCATGGAGGAGCCAGAGAGGTGGGGTTTGTGCCCACGAGTCACTCTCCTAATTACATGGACACAGTGCTGAGACCAAGGGTACCCTGGGAGCTCAGAAGAGGGTCACAGACTCTCATTCCCTTGTTATTCTGCAATGCTGATGCTGATGGTGATGGTGATGGTGATGGTGATGGTGATGGTGGTGCTGGTGATGATGGTGATGGTGATGGTGATGATGAGGATGATGGTGATGGTGCTGATAGTGATGGTAATGGTGGTGATGGTGGTGATAGTGATGGTGATGGT
>PVJS01001628.1:0-17652 GCA_004027185.1 Glis glis
AAATATACACGTGACCTGATGCCCTAGGGACTGAAATCACTACCTGGTTTTAATTGCACCAGTATTGTTAGCAAATACAGTTGACTTGTAGAAACATTAAAAGTAGAGGATAAAAATGCTACACACACACACACACACACACATACACACACACACACACATACACACACACACACACACACACACACAATCTAAGGATCAAGTGGTTACTCCTGCTCTCTATTTTCATGGAATTTGGAGGAAGAAAATGAAGACTGTTTCCTTTTGCATAAATTTATAGTAATCTAATGCAGAAATTGGACTAGATTTTCAAACTACTCATCATGATCTTAGTCTTTAATGAGATGACCAGCAACTTAGGGACACAGCTATGTTTGTGGTATAAGCAATGTAGAAGCCAGGTTTTCATGTACTCAGAGTAGGATCTTCATACTCTTTCCTTATTTACATTTTATATGTGGATGTGAGTAAACAGAGGGCACTCAACATTGTTAAGAAGACAGAGAAATGGCTTGGTATAATGGAAAAGACATGAGCATAGAAATTATGCAGACCGAACATTCCATCCTGATTCTCCTTTAGGCAAGATATTTAAAATCTCTGCAACTCAGTTTTCTTATCTATAATATAGGGAAAAGGGAACTCACCTTGGGAAGTTGTGCTGAGGATTCAATCAAGTGACTTTTGTAAAGTTCCTGGCTATGGATACTTAAAAAATTGGGACCAATAATAATGGACATATAAAGTCACAAGCTTTTTAGGAAGTCTAGTTTTGAACAGGCATTTATACAGTATCCCTTTAATTCCTCATATCTACCCTATAATGTAGGTATTGCCGTATCTTTTTTTAATTGGTGAGGAAGTGTACTTCTTCCCAGGTCAAACAACTGTCAAGTAAGTGTAACTTATGACTTCCTTATTTACTAAAAAATGAGATTGAAACAGAAACACTAGTACTTAGTACTTAGCGATAAGTAAATTGGTTGCTCTGTAAGATCCCTTTAACAACTTTATGAAGTAGTTACCTTTAATACCTTCAATTTATAGATGACCACACTAAGATTTGAAGAGGTAAAGAAAATTGTCCAAGAATATGTAGCTTCTCCAAAACATTACTAAAACTCAAATCTCCTTTGTTTGTATTGTTAACAGTTTCCCAAACAATACTATCTACATGTTGGTATTTGTGAGGATTACTTGGGATTTATTCATGTAATGCTCATGGTGTATAGATGACTTTTAAAAAATATTACTCCTCATGTCTTTGTATCTGTGCAGTGCTTTTAGCTTTCCCAAAACAGTTTAGATTTCTTACTGCATTTTATTTTCACTGACAGATAAAAGAACTGAGACAATATGGAACTAAAAGGTATCAACAAATTACCACTGGATCTATTCCTAGGATCTGGGCTTTCCCTCTTCACATTTTCACCTTTCCCTCTCCAAACCTTCCATCTGTCAGAATCCTGTAAGAAGAGACTTTCATTTTTAATTTCTCTTGGATTCTCCCTTTCTGTTTGGCTCCGAGGAGAAAGGCATATGCTTATTTTCCTGAATGGAAGAGTACCCTGATGGTACAGAACCTGATAATACACTTCAAATGATTGTACCGTGATCCCTGAGATCATCAGGGCTGGAAGGCCACTTGCAACAGGACTTGCTTGCCCCTTGCAGTGACAAGCCTTAGTGGAATCTGGCCTGCGGACAGTCTGGGCTGTGTGTGAGGCTGATGTCAAAGCAAGTCCAAGCAAGTTCCCCCAGGCACAGCCTTTACAGCATCTTATAACTCAGAAATGTTCCTTCAAGGCACCACCCACCTTTTCCAGGGGGAATCTACTGAAATGATTCTCTTGGAAATAGCACAGGAGAAGGGGTGGGTGGGTAGGTGTTAAATTCATGCCTTCCTAGGAGACTGTGGAGGAGTGAGTGGGTGGAGACGGGGGAGGGAGGATGAGAAACAAAGATGGAAAAAATAACCACCATTGCCACCAAAATATTCTGCTTGGGGATGAAGGAGTACACCCTACAGCTGTTAGCACTGTTCAAAAATATTTTGCATATTTACATATACCAAGTATTTCCAAACACCCTTGTGTTTGTTTAAAATCCCCTGCGGAGATGTCTGGTAAAGTTGTTACTGTAGAAAGCTATCTTCTTGGTGAAGTTTGCAAAATTGTTTTCAAAATTATAAAATATGTGTGTGTGCGTGTGTATGTAAATGATAAGTTGAACAGAAGAGCCACTGTCAATAACTACATTATAGAGAAATCTGGATTAATCCACTTAGAACAAAGCACTTTGTTTGTTGAAGCCCCTTCCTTCCTTCCTTCCTTCCTTCCTTCCTTCCTTCCTTCCTTCCTTCCTTCTTTCCCTCCCTCCCTCCCTCTTTCTTTCTTTCTTTCTTTCTTTCTTTCTTTCTTTCTTTCTTTCTTCTTTCTTTCTTTCTTTCTTTCTTTCTTTCTTTCTTTTCTTTCTTTTTCTTTTTCTTTCTTTATTGAGATTGAACATGGGAACATTCTACTTTTGAGCTACACCCCCAGTCCTTTTTATTTTTAATTTTGAAACAGGGTCTCGCTAAGTTGCTGAGGATCATTCTAAATTGCTAATGCTGCTGGGCACTAGGACCTGCAATCCTCCTGTTTTAGCCTCCCAAGTACTGGGATTACAGGCATGTGCCACCTTACCGGATGAAGCTAATTCTTTCTTAAAAAAATTGGTTTGATACAAAATGAAGTAGAGAACATTACCCAGTGATCCTTGGTTAGTCCGGAAGCTATCAAAATGGGATTTTCCTAATTTCTGTTAACTCTAATCTTTTTTTGTGTGTGTGGCACTGGGGATTGAACCCAAGGGCATTCTATCTCTGAGCTACACCCCCAGCCCTATTTTATTTTTATTGGAAACAGGGTGTCCCTAGATTGATGAGAGTCTCACTACTTGCTGAGACTGTCCTCAAACCTGTGATCCTCCTGTCTCAGCTTCCCAAGTACTGGTATTACAGGCATGTACCACCATGCCCAGCTTAACTCTAATCTTTGACTTACAAGCATTTTCTCCAGCTTTATGAGATATAATTGACAAAAACTGTATATACACAAGGTATACATGATTATATATATATACATGATTATACATATACATGATTATACATATATATGTATAGATAGATAGATAGAAACATACAGTATATAATGATTACCATAATTAATTTAACACATCACTCATCAGAAGTATTTCTTTTTGTAAGAAAAATCATAACCAAATAGATTTCTCATGTTGCTGTTTTCTTTTGGAAACATAAAACACTACAGAACCACACATAGCTCATTTCAACAGAAGGAATGGGGTCGTTTAAAGCTGTATTTTCCTTTTAGCGAGATCCACAAGAAAAGAGTATCATGCTTAAAGGGAAACAGATTTTGTATTTTTTGGCAAGATATTAAATCCTCTGTTGCTATATTTGGCTCTCTGCAAATAGTCTCTTGTACAAGTGAAAAGCAAAGATCAATGCTGGTGTTCTTCATTCAGCTACAGCCAAACTTGGTATGGAAAGTAAAACAGTTGCATTTGAGTGTTGTTTCTAACAAAATTGTGCCTCTCATTTATCGATCAGTAGCACAGCATAGTAGGGATACCGACTTTGCACATTAAGTCTATCAGAATGTGTTTGCTTTTCTGTTCACAGTTTTTCCACTGCTTTAACTGATGGCAGATGGAATGATTCAATGCGGACAGAAGTGTTAAAGCTCTACCACGTCAGTGTGGTCATCTATCGCTATTTAGTCAAACGTGTATGGGCAGCTCAAACGAGATGCTTGGAGACTTAGGACATCACAGGATGGGCATCCGTTCCCAAAAAAGGAAGTAAAACAATTAAATGGTAGATGGTTGTCCCCAGAGAGAACACACTTCAGCTAGAAAGAATCTGCACTAGATGACCTGCTCTCCAACCCGCCTAGTGTCTGTCTTACATAAATACCGCATAACCCCTTGGATTCCAAGGCACCATAATAACTACATGAAACATTTGAAAAAGCAACAGCAATTTCCTTCTCATGCAATTATTTAAGTGAATGAAGGTGAACTCCCACACAAATGTCTATGCAAACATTATGTCTTGCTAGTTGCAGTGAAATATCAAACCAAATCATTAATAATAAGTTTAATAATAACTGTAACAGGTAAATTAATGCCCCCCTTGTGATTTTCACATCTCAATCCCCAGAATCTTTGAATTATGGTATTTTACATGGAAAAGGGGGCTTTGTAGATAAGTAACTAAGAACGGAGAGATGGGGAGATTATCCTGAATTACACAGGGGAGCCCATGTAATCACAAAGGGCCTTACATATGTAAGGAATGGAGAGAAGAACAGTGAGAACAAGGATGTATGAGCACCTGACCAGCAGTCACTGGCTCTGAAGAGGGAAGAAGGGGGGAGAGTCTCCCATGAAGACTCTGATGGTATGCAGCCTGCACTTGGTAGCCCACCAAAACAATGTTTTGCCAAAAGTCTGACCCACCAAACTGTAAAATGATAAATTTGTATTATTTTAAGCCATTATGTTTGTGCTAAATTTTTGCAGCTGCCATAAAACCCTCACACACTAGTCTAACCTAATAGGGCAGAGAGTTAAGGCTGTGCCAAATTATTTCACCTACAAAACTGGAGGGTATACTTATTTAAATACTTATTTCCAGACTTTCGCATTTTCGCATTAAAGATTCATTTAATAAAATCATACACGGCCTTTGTAGGGCCCATGTGTAGATTCCTTCAAATACAAAGTCTTATATTTCCCCTTTCCAGGGGCAGTGTGTGTGTGTGTGTGTGTGTGTGTGTGTGTGTGTGTGTGTGTGATGGGGATTGAACTCAGGAGCATTCTACCTCTGAACTACACCCCCAGCCTTATTTTATTTTGAAACAGGGTTTCACTAAGTTGCTGAGGGCCTGGCTAAGTTGCTGAGGCTGACCTCCAACCTGAGATTCTCCTGTCTCAGCTTTTCAAGTACTGGGATTATAGGCATGGGACACCACACCCAGCCAGGGGCATTTCTTCTGGCAATGAATTGTAGAAAAGTTTTTGTTAGTCATTCCATACTACTTATAGTAAGATATGTGTCAAAAACCTAAAACAAAATAGCAGATATATCTTTGTGGAAAGGTCAAATGAATACCTTAGAA
The DNA here is from genome assembly GCA_004027185.1 of Glis glis. Lineage (NCBI taxonomy): Eukaryota > Metazoa > Chordata > Mammalia > Rodentia > Gliridae > Glis > Glis glis. Next base: position 5,187 of record PVJS01001628.1, read on the forward strand.
GCATTATATTTAAAAAATTCTCAAGACCCCTGCTGTTATATAATTAATATAACCCAGAACACATGCTCTTCCATTATGAACATTTGTTTTATACTCCACTGTGTAACATATAAATGTCTTGGCTCCAGAAATTAACCTCGTAGTTAAAAAAAAACTTAAGATGTAATTTTCTTGAAAGATATTTATAAGTTGTTTAATTAAATAAGGAGGAAGCAAAAAAGTATTTAGTTAATTCTTAAGAAATTCAGACAAAATCAAAATGCCACATTAAAATAGGAACATTAAATTCACATTAAATTATTTATTGAACAAGTTGAAGATAATGACATCTGTTTTTATTACAAAGTCTTTCATCATTTTATATCATTGACACATAGGTATGAGTCCTGCATTTGAAGAGCGAATAGAAATTTTTAAAAATTCTTTTCCCCAGCCCCACAAAAAAACAAAAAAATTCATAATTATTTTATAATGCTAACAATTTTATTAATTATATAATTTTGTTAATTAAGAATGACACCACAAGTATTAGTTAATTTTCCTTTCTGGAAATGTAAAATTAAGGTAGCATAATTGCTCATAGAATTAACAAATGTGGAATCTCATTGTATTTTAATGCTGTAAAATAATATTTCTGCTGTTAATTTTAGATTATCTAATCAAGTGGCATATATAAAGTGTACTATACTGTTATTTTTTCTTTTGGAGAGAATGTCACCTTTCTGGTATGTATATGATGAATCCATATTTTCCCTTTAAATATATGCACTTCAAAATGATACAACGAATTCACAGGAAAACCTTTCCCTATACTATATATCCTCAAAAGAAGTATGGAATAATATTTTTTAAGTCAGAATATCCAAGATTGTATATATCCTAAGAAATTAAATCAAGTGTGTAAATAATCATTATTAACTTTTGCTCTAGCTGCAACATAGAAAAAATGTACACCTCTATTAGTATAAAGAGATATTAGAAAAGTTCACATCTTATGTATACCAAAAAAAAAACTAATTAAAGGATCTTTTACTCTACAAGAATCAATCTTAGGGCAAAATTTAGTAGTCCAGAAATTTTTAAAAGATAAGTAATTGATGATGGCCTGCCGTTTTATAGAAGGTGTCCTTGTTTACTTATACAATGGACTTGGTAAATTGTGCTTAAATAGATTCGAATTTCTTGTAATTTTTAAAAAAGAGATTTAGATAAATTTATTGAATCAAATTAAGTCAACTCCGATTTCAAGAGAATATTAGTTTGGTTAATTATTTGAAACCATACAAATATTTTCCAGGCAAAGGAAAAACACAATGCAAAGATGAATATTAAGATATTTTAACAAAAGACTATCTCTATAGGTTGGAAATTCCCAGAAAACACTAAAGAAAAAAAAAACCTAATGCAAAGTTTTCAAAGTCTGTTCTGTAACCAGTCTTTATGACCACGTTACCAAGGTAACTGACATTTTGAAGATGTTGAGATTGGGGTTTCCTCGCAGGCTCCACTCATGCCCCAATCGCCAGAACCATCCACTTTTTTACAGTTTTTATGTTCATCTTCAACATATAAATTTGGACTAAAAGGTTAGCCTAATTTTTCTCAAACACACCTTATACTTTCTGAAAGAAGCAGCTTTTATCCTGCAAGGAAGGAAAAAGAAGATAAAACTGAGTACTTCAGGTCTTGCACATTAAAATTGACAGGCTGATTTCATTTTGGTCCCACAGAGTTTCGACTGTCCCCCTGTTAGGTGGGAAGGAGATCCATCCCCGGAATCCTAACCACCATCAATACCCCTCTGTAACTGCGATGGATGGTTCAAGTGAACTCTTTCCATCTCCAATAACTGACACGGTGTCAACATCTGCTTCCAATAAAGTTGTTTCTTTTTTTTTTTCTCAAGTAGAGTAAATCTGCTGACTGAGATCGTAAAGGCTTGGGCTCCCCCCACCCCCTTTTCATAGGGAGGATTTTTTTCCATCATATTTTGCAACTTTTCCTCCAAGGCAAGTAAAAAAAAAATGGATCACTTCAAAAGACACATTCATTCCAGGTGTTAAGGAAGCCCAAAATATAACTGAAAAATATAAACTTTGGTGAATTAATGTCCCTGTCCTCTAAATTTTGAAGACAGCAATACATACGGACTTGGATGAATAAAAATTGGAAATACATATGAAAACTCCAAGTTGAGCCTACATACCTAAGAGGTTAATTTATTTTCCTTTATAAAAGTAGTCATGTATCTACTTGGTTACTGCAGAGATGAATATGGAAAGTAAAGAGAAAGGACATTTAACAGTTCAATTTCATGAGCTATTTACTCAACCAATAGACATTTTTGGTGGCTGCCACTTAGTATCTAATATGAGCCACATTTTATATATATTTGATTTCCAACTTCCACAGCCTGCCTCTTAGATTTCATTATCCCACTTTAATTATAAAGTAAGTAAATGAAGTCCAAAGTCACACATTAAATTGTGGCTAAGTCTGAATTCACAGAATGGCCTAATATCCAAGCTCTTTTCCATCAATTCATTCTGTTTCCCTATTCATTTCCCAGTCAAACCTCTAACATAATGTACTTTCCTTTCCCACCACTTCATGCCACTGTTCCCACTGGCTTAATTTAGCAAATACTGTTTAACAAAGGGGCACCGAGTAAGGGATCAAATGCAGTCTCTTAATATAGTGTAGGACTGCCACTTTAATTTACAAATACAACATTAAGCCAGATAATAAACTAAAAAAAAAAACTAGGTTCTGTCACATATTCCACAGGTTTCAGAATAGAAATGGGCAAATACAATTTGCATAATACATAATGACCTCCTTAAAGGCATCTTTTATGTTAGTGCCTAGAACTTTTTCAATCTTATAAAATTAAAGAAATCAATTCCTTAATTATTTTCAATTCACTATTTCTCTTTTTATAAACGTTAGAGCAATCCTGGCCATTTTTTATTAATGTAATATAAATAATCTTAAGAACAAAGAGCCAGAGAAATATTAGAGTGGAAAGTCAAGAGAGGGTGGCAATATTATTAATAAAACATACTGGTTTTTAAAAAGTTTAGAGGTTCTTTTTAAATTAACAACCAAGGGTGGAATATCCTGTTAGGATCCTAACTTGCCAACACTATGTTGTTCCTTAGCCCCTGAAAGTTTAGTGGTGAAAACATAGACTACATTTATAGTGAATGAGAAGATTTTCTAGTGTCGAGTCCACAGACTTTTTTGATAGCTTGAATGAAGTTTAATTTGTAAAACAGTCAAAGATGGAATGCTTTAAAATGAAGTTATGGAGGCAGGTGACAGCGCTCAATAGAGCAGTTTGGAAATCTCTCAGTGCTACAGCATCATTTTGATATGGGAGTACCAGACCCAGAGAATGATAGCATTTTAAATGTAGAATAGATTCAGATTATTATGCTACATTACAATCCATCCTCTTTTATGACTTCTGGTGGTATGGTAACATGGCAATACGGAGGGATCCCAGACAAGTATGGAAACACACACTCTCTTTCTACTTAGATTTTTATCCACTCCTATGGTGGCAGTGTACCTATAATATTGGGCCTGTCCTCAAAGGGAGAGCTCATTTGCAGTCTTTCTTTTGTACAACATAATTCAGGTTCTTTATTTTCTCAAGCCTCCAAAGCCATGAAATGCATTGTCCATTGTTATCTCCTGGATACAAAGTCTAAATTCAGGGTGAAGTCACCTAATTGTCTGCTCTTTCTTTTTCAATTTAGTTTGATGGAGAATAAAGAGAGAAGCAAAGAGTTAATATTTTCCTTCTCTTCTTAATTGGGAAAATCCAATTGAATGATCTGAATGAGTCCAAGTATGACAGTCTTCTAAGAGAAACTGCAAAGGAAGTTAACAGGTTCCAAGGGAAGAGGAGGCAAATGAATAATGCCCAGTGAGTCATCCCACGGGAACTGCAGAACACTTGCTCTCAAAAACTTGGGAGGATCCAAGACAAAGTGTTACAGGTCCATTTAACACTGTGCTACACACCTTTGGGCAGATTAAAAAAATAAAAAGAAAACTGCATCAAGTCAAATTATAGATCAAAATAGATATTAGTTAACCAGACCACTCCCTAAAAATTTAAGTTCACATCAATGATGAGTAGAAATTACCTTAAGATTAGACTCCACATTGGTAAAAATGTACATATTGTGTTAAAGAAAAATCTAGTTAAGAAGAAACAAAGTATGCAGTGATAGTAATACTTATATAAAGTTTATAATTCCCAGGATGCATCAGGAAAAAAGAAAAAGAAAACTAATGCATAATACATAGCCGAAGAAATATGTGAAAGTTATCTGGGAGAACTCTGCCTAAATAAGTATGTTGTCTTGTTCATGTCTAAGATATGCATACACATGATATGCACAATTAAAGATGGCAAGGAACATTTCACTGAACATTCTATTTCATGAGGGTAGAGATAGACAGGAGAAATTTGAGAAACTCTATCAAACTATCTTCATGAAAACATCTATATTACACTAATATTTCTGATGACCCATCCCAGGAAGCAGTTGAAAGAAGGAATGGGCTTTATCCTTAAAGTCCTTAAATTACCAATAACTGCTACTTTCACAATCGTAATCTTTTCCTAATGTCTTAATTATAATTTCAACTTAACTTTATTTAGATCATGAGGGCTGTGTCAAGTTGAATCCTCAAATTTTCAAATGTTAGCCCAAATACATAATTGTGGTGTAAATTTAAATCTCAACATAAATTTTACTTTGCCCTAAAAAATTTTAAATAATTAAATCAAGTAAAACTACATTTAAACAATAACAAAAATTGCTTGCACAATGTTGTTTAAAATATAACATATAGAACATATTATTTTTAGTTTACAATAGTAACATTATCAGAAACAGACAGGGCTTTATGATGTATCTAGTACCTTTCCAGATATTATTCCTTCAAACTCTCTCCAGGAAAAAAAAATACACTTAAAATATGACTTTTGAATTTGCCATGAATAAGTAGTTAGAAACAAGGAAAATAAGTCACTGGCACTAAGGTAGCATGAGTAAAAACATTTTTTTTCCAGTACAGTAGTTGTATAAAAACTGGTTCCATTTATCAAAATTGGATGGAATTAACAGAATTATGCTGTAGGCAAATTTTCCATCTAATCAAAGTTTATGCAAACTTTCTTCTTAAATCAACCTCCAAATACTCTTTGGGAGAAATCAAAGTAATGAAATATCCATTCTTTAGTGTGGCCCTTAAAAAAGAAAGTAACAACAACAACAACAACAACAACAAAAAAAAACCCTTTTTTCCAAGCTACATAAATCTTTCAAAACTAGGTGAGCTAGCATGGAATTATATCTTCACTTAGATTTGATGTCAAAACAATACTGCATTGGTTTGGCTATGGTATGGCTACTTTTGTAGAAAGGAGAAAATATTGAACACTTGAGGTAACCTAGAAAGCACAGACATGAGCATATCACAGACATTCAAAAGATAAGCATTTAAACATTTTTGCCAGTGCTTCTCTGAGAGCAAGTTCTTTAAACAGAACTCAACAATTTTTACAATATTAAAAAAAATACATCCCTCAAAAATAGCCCATCGATGCTAAACCAAACTTTCTGTATTTCTACAAAAATAGATGCACATAGAGCTACAAAATTGTATTCCTGAAAGAATGAGCACTTTCATTTGTGGTTCATCTTTTCCTGACAAGGTGGCTGGTTCACAAGAAAATAAAAATGAAATAAAAACGAAACAAAAACTATCCCATGTACTGGTAAAAGCAAGAAAGTAAGAAAGAGTTGCACAGTTGACAAAGGCTCAGATGAGGGGGGGAAATTGCTTTTCTTCAAGACTAGGACCCCCTCTGCTTTCTCTGGAAAAGGTTCAAACCCAAAGTCAACTGCCTGACACTTCCTCTTCTCCTTCAATGTCTCTCCTGTCCCATTGTGGAATGGAAAATTCCGATGGCGTCTTTTCCCAGTTGGCCGGTGGATGCAGCCTGCAGTCTGAGTTGCTTACACTGTGTGTTTCAGTACCACGGTGATTCCTTACTCTTGTCCTGGTGCTGCAGACCTAGAAGAGATGACAACGGGAAAACGAAGAACATGAATGCATACAGCACTCACACATGTGCACAACCAGCAATGCATTGACTATAGAAGATTAAAAGTCAATCCATGCAACTGGGGAAAAAACCCTAAAGACAACCTGGTCTCTAAGCAAATTCTGTGACCATTGCGCTCATGATTTTCAAAAAAGCCAATCAACACATTATGTGCCAAAACTCTATACTAGAACAATGCTATGTATTACGCAGTAAAAATTCTTTTCTAAGCCAGGTATGGTGGTACATGCCTGTAATCCCAGTAATTAGGAGGCTGAAACAGGAGGATATCAGGTACGAGGCCAGCCTCAGCAATCTAGTGAGTCACTTAACAACTTAGCAAGACCCTGTTTCAAAATAATAATAATAATAATAAGAAGAAGAAGAAGAAGAAGAAGAAGAAGAAGAAAAAGAAGGAGAAGAAGAAGAAGAAAGTGCTAGTGTGTAGTTCAGAGGTAGAATGCCCCTGGGTTCAAATTCCCAGTACCAAAAAATTCTTTGCTATGGTTTTCAGTTTCTTGAGTATGAGTGAACAATAAATATAATACAATACAATAAGTGAACACTTTTATTTATAATTTCAAAAGGAGTATATATTGGGGAAAAAAGATATAGCCAAGCTTTGGGGCATTTAATTAGTACCTCATTTAATTCTTTCAGCAACCATCAAAATGATACTTTCAGACTAAAAGGATGAAAAAATGCTATTGTTGTTTTGAAAGATATTCCACAATGGCATTAGCTAGTGAGGAATTAGACATGGTTAAAAGAGGAGATTAAAATAGATGTAGTTCATTCATAGCTAATAGCACAAACCTATATTCTATTTGTTAATTTGCTTATTTTAATCTTATCTTCCTCCAGAAATTATTCAAAATGGCTTATAGAAAACTATACTACATAGCAAGAAAATAAAATTGAAGTTTAAACATTGACAAAATGAAGATTAATTACAACTTACAGCTAAAATTAGGAAGAAGTGTATCACAGAGTAAATGTGGAAAACGTGACTCTGGTTTAGACCTAATATAATCAGGTGACTAATTTCTGATATAAGCAATTAGCATAGCACATTTGGTTTATACCCACTTGAAATCATTTTCATTTTGTTTTATTTTGTTTTTATATTGCCAGCTTCACTGAAGTATAACTGACAAATACAAAAGTGTATACAGAAGGCATGTACCAAGATGCTTTGCTGTATATATATATATATATATATATATATATATATATTAAGAAATGATTACCACAGTCACATCAGTTAGCACCATCACCTCTTTCAGTTCCCTTCATTTTTTTATCTGAGGCACGTGGCTTGGAAGACTGAAGATCCTGAATATTCTCTTAGTCATTTAAAACCAAATACCAAAGCATGAGTGAAGCCTTTTAAACAAGTGGCTAGAAATGAGAAATGATGGCTGATATGTGAGTCTGAGGATCTCAGGCTGTCTTTTATGTATATACTTTTACTGGTGCATCATAGTAAGATTCAAAGTGATACAAACATATATGCTTCACTTCGTGTATTTCCCTCCTCATCCGACAGCCCTGCCTCCTCCTTCCTGTTAGTGAGATTGATATTGATACCTTCAGATATGGAAATTCATTATTTGAACTGTTTCCTTCCCCAACTGAACTGTCTCCCTGACTCTTTATCTAAAACTGTGATAAGTCTGGCTGGATATCAGAAATTGAATAGTTAAAATGACCCAGTATTGTTTTAAAGTCTTACTGTTACTAAAAAAGCATCTCTTGTCTCTCAAATTATCAAAGAATTTTATCAAACAATGGGTGTCATTGCATGAGCAGAAAAAATTAATCACCAAATGTGGATGTTAAGACAACACAATGTAAAGGAAGAATAAATAAAAGGAGATCAAGATGCACCTCACAGAATTACACTCCACAGTCTACACACTATTAGTATTGGGGGCTGGGAAAAGGCAACCCTTTCCAAATACCAAAAATGAACCTCCCTTTTGTTTTTCCTCAAGCATACTGGCATTATGTTTAGATGCATAATCAATAGCTTTCCAATTTCAAAAGAAAAGAGAAAGGAGGGAATAGGGAGTGGGGGAGGAAGAAGAAATAAAAGGATCTGGGTTGTATCAAGTCACTCTGAGTTTGCTTTATTCATTTTCAAATGATTTTGTGGTCAGAATAATTTGCAACCTGACATAGTCTCTGTTGGGTGACTCTTATAATCTAAACCACCTTTACTGACAATCTGCTGACTACATAAATATTTTTTTCATTATCAAAACGTCTCATCTTTTGTATGACTCAGTATTTCCACACTTGAAGACTGCATCAATCTATAGAATGTCAGCACTGCAAGTCATGAATATTGTTGTAATCATCAAGTGGTTTGAGTATCTTTTTTTGTTTTTAAATAAAGGCAATCCTTAGTTTGCTTTGCAAAGACATATGACTCCTTTAAAATCGTGTTAGTCTTCTGCTATAGACAAGGATTGAATTACTTATGATAGCCCCCAATGTTTCCAACCAGAATAACAGAAGTCATTCTCTCATTATAAGTTCATCTCTTCAATGTTCCTTTCCATGTTTCTTCATGACTGCAATGTAAATCTTAAAAAATCAATTCATCTATGGCGTAAACATCTAATGGATCCTTGTGTTTTACCTTCATGGTGGTGTGGCATAAATCAAATCTTTGCTTTAATTACCAGGCATTGATATCTGTGAATTTCAAAGTACATACAAGTAATGCTGAAGAAAATGAGCAACCAGGAAAAAAGACCTTACTAATAAGTAGCAACAGAAAGGGAGATTATAATTTTTCTAGTTAAAACCACTGGTAAGGGTAGATCAGGATATTTAAGAGTCAACCAGCATATTTACTTGTCCCCAGAAAAAATGGGGGAGGCAAAATTGTCAAACCACCATCTTTGCATGGTCTACATAGATCTGGGATTCCTCAACATTTTCTAGCCAGAACAGAATCCACTCTGCCACAAGTTTTTCCCCTACTTAGGCTTTTTGGCTTCCTGATTTCTACAGCTCAAACCCATATGAAATTAGTTCATAACATATCCTGAGACATTTCTACTAGTTCTCTGAAATCACTCATATCACTCATGTTTACTTTCCTCATATTAATAATTTGGGTTTAGTTTTATTGTTTAGTCTGTGAGATTTTTAGTAGCAGGGAAAACAAACACCATAACAACAAAGTTAGCTAATACTTTCTTAGGACCTGAATATGCCAGGCATTGTTCTAAACTCTGCACACAGAATGTGTTATTTAATGCTCCTAATCATGCTAGATCTCTTTTACATATGAGAACACTGAAACTAAGAGAAGTTGTGCAACTATTTAGTGGGAGGGGAGGATTAAAGAAGTAGCCAGGTGTGTGGCGCACACTTGAAATCCCAGTACTTGGGAGGCTGAGATTGGAGGATCCGGGTTCGTGGCCAGCTTCAGTTACTTAGTGAGGCCCAGCACAACTTAGTGAGACCCTGTTTCAAAATAAAATAATAAAAAATAGGACTGGAGGTGTACCTCAGGGGTAGAATGCCCCTAGGTTCAATCCCCAGTACCGCAAAAAGAAGAGGTAGTCTGCTGTCAGTGGACGTAGTCTTAAGCATACATGTTCACTTCATTTGTGCTTGTTGGCTGTAGGGTGTAGCATCGGCCTGCACTTCACTCGCCAAGTAAAAACCTTCTCAAATATCGATTCAAAGAAAAGTTAACCTATTCTTTATATTCCTTTTTATACTGTTTAGAAACACCCTAATTTTACAGAACTGATTTGTGAGATTAACAAAAGAGCTCCCTTAGTGATTTTTAACAACAATATAAATAAAATACCATAAACTGAGTAGCTTATAAACAACAGAAATGTATGCATCAAAATATTCTAGAGGCTGGGAAATCTATGATGGAGGCGCCAGCAGATTCCATGTCTTACTTTCTTATTCAAAGAGGGCACCTTCTCACTGTATCTTCATATGGTGAAAGGGTTAAGAGTTCTCTTGGGTGTCTTTTTTTGTGTGTCTATGTGTGTGTTTGGGATTGAATCCAGGGACATTCTACCTCTGACTTACACCCCCATTTCTTTTTATTTTTTTATTTAGAAACAGGGTCTTGCTAAGTTGCTGAGACTGGCCTTGAACCTATAATCCTCCTAACTCAACCTCCCAAGTACTGGGATTACAGGTATGCATGCCACCATGCCAGGCTTTCCCAGGATTTCTGAAGGTTCTGCTCACATGACCTAATCATGTCCCGAAGGCCCCACCTCCTAATACCCCTACTGCAGGGGGTAGATTTCAATATATGAATTTTGTAGGGGACAGAGACATTTAGACCATAAAATTGACTATATATAACAAGGCATCATTGCTGGGAATAATTTCCTAATCATAGAAAAACCATATTCTAGCTTCAGTTTTAGAAGGGTGCAGATTCACAGATTTACCTCTTTCTTGCAGAAGGCTACAAGAATGAGGACATAGAACAGCAACGGGGTGTGTATAAGCAGGAAAGCCTGGAGACAATCCCCCCCCTCCAGCTTTCCTCAACTCCTAGGAGTTTTGTGAAAAGACCCTAAAGTTCCTATACTACCATCCTCCTGCCAAGAAGGATCCAGAAGTTGGCTCAGAGAGAATTCTGGTGCCTTCCAGTATTTCCCAAAGCCATGATATAGGTGGCACAGGCCACCCTAGATGAGCATCCTGAAGGGATCACAAACACAAGAAAGCTGGAGTCACCACCAACGTTCACAGGCCACTGTTAGGGGGAACACTGTGGAGAGAATGCACAGAGAAACAGACGCAGAAGGGAGGCAGATTTACAAGCAGGGCCAGGACAGGAGTGAAACGGCAACTTCAAGAAGCTGACAGCAAACTATTGACAAGTTGTTTGATGTAACTCTAGAAATATAAGGGCAACCCCAGGGAGAGGGAGTGGGAAGAACTTGAGAAGAGGTTTCAGCTCTAAATGGGATGTTGTTTTGAACTGAGAGAAATGGAGATATCACTGGATTGGACTAAGAATAACTGGCATAAATGAGGTGAAGTTTTCTACCATTAGGAAGAAATAAAAAATCAGATAACTGAAAAAGTTATACTCCTCCACAGCTGACTCTCTAGTCAGAGTGACATCCCATGGGGGTGGGGGGACAACATGCTCTACTTCTAAGGAAGCACAATCCTTTGACAACACCATTGACCACAGCTCTTTAAGTTGAATATGCTTCCAATTATTTTTATTGCTGCTGATAAAAGAGACAACCATACAAGAGGACATACTGTTGATACAAACAGAAGAGAAATAGAAACATAAACCTTGGATGTGTGGGTAGAATATTTTATGACCTAAAAGCAAAGAAAGCACTTAAATGAATAAATACAAACTTTCCTTTTCATAGCTATTAAGAGCTTAGATGTCCTCCAGATCAGAATGCTTGCTATTAGATGAACAAGCTGTTAATTCATTTCTGTATTAAAAATCCCTGCCTCACCCATTCCTTAGTAAAAGTAAGTCATACTCATTACAAACGTAAATACATACCACATTGTGTTGGATGCTGTATTAAAATATCCAACCTCCACCAACAACTTGACAGCTCATATTGACATGGTGACAAATGTTCACAAAGACACACCAAAGACATCCATACTATTTTCTATCACTTTATGAAATTATCCTTGGAAAGGATCCTACAACTGCTTTTGTTTGTCTAAGCCTGGGGGCAATCAGTTTAAATACAAGTTAAGAGTTTCTAAACAAGATCTATGCGAGCATGGCACCTTACTACTAACTCGGGGTGGGGGGAAATTCTAGGAAGAGCTATCCATTTTGGCAGCTATGATTTCATTTCAGCTGAATATCAAAACAGATCATGTTTAACTGCCCTGGAGATCTTCTTTTATTGTTTTCAAAACATCTTTGTTATTCGAATCTCAAAACCATCATAGAATTCTTGTTTAAAAATCAAGATAAATAGTATTTAGAAAGTAAAAGTTCTACATAATATTCCTTGTCATCAGACAACTTGTTGAGTGTACTTAGGATCTCTGTATATAAGCCACTATTGATACTGCGCTGCAACTTATTTCACCAGCAATATTGTCTTGGAAACAAACATTCCATTTCAGTATGCATAGCTCAATTCATTTGTTTGGAAGACTTCACAGTATTAAACCTACATTATATCATTACCAATTCTCTGTAGACATGCATCATTTGGATATGCACATATACATATATGTGTGTATATATATCCATATGTATGCATATATATATGCATATATACATATATATACATACTTGTTACTTGTACGAATTATTTTAGTAGTTAAAAATTC